>VWZX01008611.1:48833-76410 GCA_013399015.1 Galbula dea | reverse complement strand
CCTTATGAGGAGAGGCTTAGGGAGCTGGGGTTGTTTAGCCTGGAGAAGAGGAGGTTGGGGGGAGACCTTATTGCTCTCTTCAGCTACTTGAAAGGCCATTTTAGGGAGGTGGGTGTTGGCCTCTTCTCCCTTGTGACTAGTGACAGGACTAGAGGGGATGGGCTTAAGTTGTGCCAGGGTAGGTTTAGATTTGATATTGGGAAGAACTTCTTTACTGAAAGAGTGGTGAGGTATTGGAATAGGCTGCCTAGGGAGGTGGTGGAGTCATCATCCCTGGAGGTTTTTAAGAAGAGGATAGATGTGTTTCTTCAGGGGATGATTTAGGGGTAAGAGTAGTGTAGGGCTATCGGTTGGACTAGATGATCTTGAGGGTCCTTTCCAACCGTAATGATTCTGTGATTCTGTAAAGTTGGTGTATTGCTGTCAACTCCAAGGGTTTGCTCTTGAAGGTGTAAGTAAATGGTGAATCAGTCCCAGTAGAAGTGAGGTTGGAATAAGGCTGAAATTAAGTATTAAACTTAGATGCAGGTTTTGCTTCTTTTAAAACTATTAAAACAATAAAAAATGTTAAAAGCATAAAGCACCTTTTTTGAAGACTTAAATGCCACTTGACTGTGACGTTCTGTTCTTATATTCAGGATGGATTTTGGGCAGACCATGCTTGTGAAAAGAAAATTGGCTACATCTGCAAAAGAAAACCCATGTCAGAAGCTCCGACAGAAGAGGAAGCTCTTGACATGGGCTGCCAGAGTGTAAGTGAATAAAAAGCTATCTGATCTGAATAGTCTTCTAGGAATGATTAAGAGGAGAAAATGCCATCTAGGTGACAGATGGAATGGGAAAAATGGGTTCTGTGTTGTCATCATCAGAACAGATAGCCTTCTTATTTCTATGGCTGCATAGCAAAGCTTCTCTCGCCTTTATAAGTGGAATGCAGTGATTAAAAATTCATTATATATGAAGAATCGTTTTATGAAATGAAATTCCCAGCCTGGCTTTTTCCTTTGTCTAATGGTTAGGTGACAGTGGTATAAATCAGTGGTGATTTTGTTTTGGCTTGGTTTTTGGTTGTTTTTTTCCCCTTTCCTCAGTTTTTCTTTTTTTTTTTCTTCCTCCTTTTCCTACTTTCTTGCTTTTTTTTTTTTTTTTTCCCCTTTTTCCTGCTACAGCATATATAGTCACTTAATATTTGTTTTGACAGGGTTGGAGAAGACATGGGTTTTATTGTTACTTCATTGGAAATACATTTGTATCATTTTCTCAAGCAAATCAAACCTGTGGAAGACATCAGGCCTTTTTAGCAACTGTTGAAGACAGGTATGTAAAAGTCTACTTGCATGAGGGTATCACGTGAGGATTTAACATCTAACATCATCTGAACATCAAAATAAAGACTTTAATCTGAACAGAAATCTTTCTTGAGAGAACAAGTGTCTGTACATACAGAACTTCTCAGAGCTCTTCATGCGTGTTCAAATCCAGAAATTCAGTTTATAGTAGAAATAGGTTATGGCTGTGAAATCAATATTGACCTAGAAGCTTATGTCAAAGAAAAAAGATAGAATTACGCTTTCCTTTTTCCTAATTGTTCTGGTTTGAGAATGGACTTTACTTGGGTGAGGGGTGCAGAATCCAATTTTGATTAATAAATGAAGAGATATGGTTCTGAGTTCCTTTTAGATGAGCAAGAGGATCTAATTTTCACCTGTCTGGTCTTCTCAGAGTTGAACTACTTTTTAAAAAATTCAATTAGAAACCAAGTGATTTTAGAAGTGCTTGGTGCACGAAAATCCGTCACAGTTCAGCCACGCGTCAGCATGTGGTAAATTTCTGAATAACTGATGTACATTATTGAATGTGGAATTTTTGGAAAATAAAAGTCAGGATTAAGAAACAAAGCTTAGTTTCGTTGAAGTTGACTCCATGCTTTGTATTTCTCTTATTTGGTTCTAGTTTCTAGAAGATATTGTCTAGTGTGAAAGCTCTAGCTGTCCCAAATGGTAGCTGTCTGAACATAGGTTGCACTGCCGTTGTAATAAAAATGGTTTAACATTAATGTGGTCTTCAGACTATACCTTGTTAAGGGAAGACCTCTTTGCTTTGATTTCCTAAGAGCTGTTTGTTTCAACACCATAATGAACTATGACAGGCTTTACTTCTAGATAGGTTTTGGGTTTTTTTCCCCCCAAACATAACTTCTCTTTCATGATCATTGGATCTAATTTGCAGTGTTCCTTACTTTGATAATTTAGCATCATACCACTCTAGCTTCCAGTTTTGCATATTTCCTCAGTAATTGTGGGATTCCTCTTCCAATTTTGGATTTACCTGAAACAAGTAGTCATTAAAGTACAACAGTAGTAGAAACTTTAAAAAAATACAGTGGTATAACACCTAAGTCATGTCAGGTTTCTCCTTTCCCACTGATTTCATGTCAGTCTGTGATTATGTCCCTTTTTTAATGGACTTCTGAAGACAAGACGGAACACTCTGGTAGTGAAGCTCACAAAATATTTATTATGTAATGTTTTGTTACGTGTGTTGTTTAAGTAAATCCATCCAAGCTACACTTTCAGGAAGGTAGAGTGGTAAGTCTGAGAAAATAGCAAGCATTTTGCAACCTCTAAAAATAAGTTTAATGGTATTAATTTAATGGCTGTATTCTTTTGAACAGATATGAACAAGCCTATCTGACTAGCCTGGTTGGGCTGAGAACAGAAAGATACTTTTGGATTGGACTTTCGGATGTAGAAGAAAAGGGAACCTTCAAGTGGGCTAATGGTGAATCTGTCTTATTTACACACTGGAATTCTGAAATGCCTGGTAGGTATGGCTCTACACTGTTCAGTGGGTCCAGTGTCCAGAATATGTTGCTCACTACTTGAATTTTTATTTTAATTCTTTAGTCATTGTGTGATGGTACTAATGACTAATGGATCTTAAATATATCTGGCTGCTTTCTCAAGCATGCAGAGCTATTGCTAACTTCCTGCTTAGTGCTAAAATGAGTTTTTAACATGAGTGTGGGAAAAAAAATTTCTTCCTTATGTCCAATCTAAACCTACTCTCTGTCATTTTTAAAACCTTTGCCCCTTGTGCTGTTATTACAGGCCCTGGTAAATGGTCTTTCTCCAATTTTCTTAGAAGCCCTTTTTATGAATTAAATGCCTATGATGAGGTCACCCTGGCACCTTCTCTTCTCCAGGATGAACAACTCCAACCCTCTCAGCCTTTCTTCATAGGAGAGATGTTCCTGCTCTCTGATGATTTTCCTGGCCCTCCTCTCAGCCTGCTCTAACATTAGAAGTAGTTTTGACTCTGTACAAAGACTTAACTTTTTTCAGGGTAAGATGTGAAGTTTTCTAAATGTTTGTGACTCCCTATGTGTTACTTTTGTGCATTCCCATTTACAACCAGGAAGAAAGCCAGGCTGCGTTGCCATGAGGACTGGAATTGCAGGTGGATTATGGGATGTGATAAAATGTGAAGAAAAGGCAAAATTCCTGTGCAAAGTGTGGGCAGAGGGAGTAACGCTGCCACCTGTTCCTACAACAACTCCTATTCCCCGGTGTCCAGAAGGCTGGGACTCGAACAATCGTATTAGCTTCTGTTTCAAGGTAGGTATGTCGCTTATTTCTGCATAAAGGTAGTTTTTTTGCTGCACATATATACAATTTAAATGGATACATATCTTACTGTTTCTTAAGCATATTTGCAGGTTATAGGTAGAGATCTTGCTCCCTTCTGTTGAAACGCTAATGGTTTTGTTTAAGCTGTTAAAGTTTTTTTCTTTATATGGTCTGATCTTCTGATCTTAATTTCCTATTCTTTTAAGATTGAATTTCCCATTCTTTTAAAATTAAAAGCACTCTTCTGCTAGTTGTTGTCTTGCAGCAGGTACTCCTGTCAGCAGTGCAGTTTGCCAACTTGGCTTAAGGACACTCATGCTAAGCCTGTGTTTCACAGGGGTGAACACTCATAAACTCTGTATTCAAAGTTTCTGTAATCCCCACAGAACAAGTTAATTGCAGGTTGGTTTTGAGTGGGTGATGTTTCTTGATCTTGGGAGATACATGGTCTATTTTGTCTGATTAGAAAATGCTCTTCCTAGCCTTTTTCAAGAGGAGAGCAAAAGAAAACGTGGGTTGAATCTCAAGAGTTTTGTCGAGCTATAGGAGGAGATCTGGCCTCCATTAATGGTAAAGAAGAACAGTATGTGATATGGCGTTCTATTGCGTGAGTATCTGTAGTGTGGTCATCCACTCACCTTATTTAAGCCTTTTGATCTTTCTAAAATATTTCATTTTTGGTGTATGCTTTTACTTCAACATAAGGCAGTCTGGATTCATTATCTGCATCTTTATCAAAAACAGATGAAATAGCAGGAGTCGTACAACTAGTGACAATCACCCCAGAAGCTAGTGCAAAAATGAGATTGGCAGGATATCTAGTTGAGGCAACATTTATAATCTGATACAAAAATATTTCTTGTGGTTTTGGGGATATTCTAAAATTGCCACAGATGACAGTGGTTTTCACATAAGCAAGTGAACTGGACACTGGAACAGGATGCACAGAGAGGCCGTGGAAGCCCCATCCCTGGAATTTTTTAAGGCGAGGCTGGATGGAGCTGTGAGCAACCTGATCTAGTGGAAGGTGTTCCTGGCAGGCAGGGGGTTGGAACTAGATGATCTTTAAGGTCCCTTCTGACTCTGACAATTCTATGATTCTATACGTGTAGAAATCGGGTAACATTTGTGATATAAATCTGGTCAATACATGGTTTGTTCGTAATTTTTATGAATGAATCAGAAAGCAGAAGCAACCTCAGATGTGGATTTTGTCCTTCAGAGGGAATATAAATAAGACTAGCAAGTCCTTGAACAGTAAAAAACAGGTGTAAGATTTCTGAATGAGATGGAATACTCTTAAAAAGGTAACACTTGCTGTACAACCTGAATAGACTAAGCTTAATAGACTTGTATGTCCCTGTCTAACTAGGAAGCAAGGCTGCAACACGGCAGCCTTGCCAAATGCTACAACTGTACTGGAATCCCAGCTATGTATTTATAGTAAGGAAGAAGTCTCAGATCCTTCATTACCACAGACTGGCTCAGTACATTCAGATAAATCAGGAAAGGGTGTGTACTTGCAAACAAGAATTAGTTTAAGGTGCTATGTTTAAAATGTGATTCAACTGCAGCAGGTAACTTCATGTTTGGAAAGCGTAAGTGCCTTTACAGAGAAAACAGAGAGCTGGTAAGTGGAGCAACAGTAGCTATTGAACCATTATACACAAGTAGTAAGCCACTTTATTTTCAGGAGTTGGATTGGATCTGGACATTTTTGTGGTCAGTATTTCAATCTGTCTGATTTAACATATAGTGATAACAGCTGGTACTGGTTGCATTTTAATTAATGTTCGCCCTGGTTGTTACTGTTTCTAACAATTATAAGGATTATTCTTGGAGAAGCTTGTTAACTGTTGTAAATGATAGATTATTAATATATTTTAATGCACTTACTAGTTTTGCTTTTATGTTTAAACTTCTTATAAATGGGACACTTATTCTTTTGGGCTTTCTCCTTAGGAACAATGGCTATTACCACCAGCATTTCTGGATGGGCTTATATTACTTGAATCCTGATGATGGCTTTGTGTGGAGTGATGGATCTCCAGTGAGTGATTTAATTTTCCACAGCTGTTATTGTGCATTCCCTATGCTTCTCAAGTGTATGTGGTGTATGTGTTTCTGTGTAATTTTGTGATTAATCATAACCTCTACTGTACTGTGCTCTCTTTAGGAAAGCTTAGGAATAGCAATTTCATGGTTTGGTTTTGTGTTTTGTGGGGGCTTTTTTGTTTTGTTTTGTTTTTTGCTAAAATGTACTGCTTTTTGACAAGAAAATGTGCATTGAATAAACAAGAGAATTTAATTAATGCAGACCAAAAAGATGTTCTTACAAATGCAGGGATTATTTTTTTTAGTAAAATAATCCACCTTTAGTATTTCTTATCTTTGCTAATTAGATCTTTATCTGGAGTATCCTACATTCCATGGAGCTGAAGGCAGTTGTTTTATGGCAATGTGACTTGGCTGTACTTTAGACTAAGACATAAAACTGTAGAAACAAAAAGTGATTTTGGAGAAGTGGGTGTATTTCATGCAAGGTTGGTCAAAATATGCTGATGGAAGTTTACCATAAAGAAAAAGAAACTTGCAGCGTATACAGGAATATTAGGATAGCAGTAATATTTTTCTGAGAAACATGCCAACATTTTTGTTGTCTCTCAATAATGTTCTACTATTTTATTCATACAGGATATTTACTTAATTTGGTATCAACAGGTAGTTTGCCCCACCATTGTTATTAGATTAATTTTACGGAATTTAGGTCCTAAAAAAAGGTCAGTATTCTTCCAAGTGTGATCTGAAACATCCGCTGTCTAAGCTGCAGTCCAGTTGCAACCTAAACAAGGTTTTAAATGTCAGCATTTGCATGGGGAGATTCTGGTTTTTAAAATATTGGTAGGAAAAAGTTGCAGGTCTGTGGTTTGATGCAACCTCCTCCCTCTCTCCGTTATTTTCTTCTCTGTATAACAGTCTTCACAAAAGCTTTTCTGTCATAGGTGAGGTATGAAAACTGGGGCTTTGGAGAACCCAATAATTATCAAGGAATTGAACTTTGTGCAGAGATCAGTGGTGATTCCAGCATGTTTTGGAACGACAGGCACTGTGATTATCTGTATGGATGGATTTGCCAGATAAGAAAAGGTAATGCTTACTCCTGTATAGTATAAGAAAAGATTTCCAGCTGTTTTTTGGTTTTTTTAACTTAGCTGTAAGAAATGAAAAATTTCAAAACCTGTTAATAGAATGGCTCCTTGTGAAATGTGAAATATCCAAGCGATCTAAAGATTTCCATGTCTTTGATACATTTAAAGATACAGAGCCTTTAGTGCCCTGCAGGGACTTCTCACTGACATTCCTCTATGATTTCAGGAGGGGAAATCTTAATACTTGAAAAATAGGAAATGTTACTTCAAATATTCACATTCACTTTTGACTTTTCATTTAGAGAAGTTCATGCCTTCTCCAACAAATCCTATTTTGGAATTTTTTTCCTGAGTTAAGTTATTAGAAAATAGTTTGCAAATCAGTTCACATAATGGAATTTTTATGTGTGAAAACTCCCTCCTTTATTTGGCTTGGATGCTGTTTTGTCAGCTAGTTGAATCTGTAGTTGCAAGATGGAGCCTAGTGTGGAGACACTTTGTTTTGACTGGATTTTACATTCACATGTTGGTTTCTTGCTAAATTCTCTTGACATCTCGGTTTGGATGCGTTTAACTTTCTGAAGGCATCAAGACAAAATTTATAACTTAGAGAACTCTCATCTATATCTGCCTAAGCTCAACTATTTTAGACAGTGCTTATTTAAAGATTTTACCACATTTTTATATGGGCGGTGGGGGGGGAGCAAAAAAAAAGGTACTTCAAATAAAATTTCTTGCAATAGAGTACAAGCTCTGTTTTATATTGGTAAAATAATTTCTTAGGCAAAGAATTTCTTATCAAATGTCTGTATCTATGAGATTATATTTTAGCACAAAATAAATGCTAAACCTATAAAGACGGAGACCTCCTGTATTAGAAGTCTTCCTTGGATGTTAATGATGCCTTCCAGGATTCAGTCTCCATAATGCCATAGCAAACCCAAACATTTGAATTCTTTAGCCTGAAGTTTTCTTTTCAGAAGGGACCACTTAATTTATTGGGATCTGTTCCAGTGAGATTTTGTTTAGGATGATTTCTAAGATCAAGGTAGAAGTTCTCAACCAGAGAAAGATGGAAAGAACTTCACTCTTTAGTAGCTAGGGCACAACAGAAGGTAACCCAGCCTGCATTCCTACTGCCTCTTGTTTAAGTCAGAATTTATGTATAAGTGACCAGGGGAAAGGAGAGAGAGGATAGTGTTAATAGACTTAATGCTTTGGGACATAAGGTTTTCTGCGTCCTGTGAATGAATACCAAAAATAATTACTGAATTCAGTAAATTTGTTCAAGGTATTTTATGATAGCTTGTACATAAGGAATGACCATGGGGAACAAGAATATATATTTGAAATTAAATGTACCAAAAATAAGAGAGAGAGGCTATTTAGTTAGTTTTATTTTTTGGTATTAAGTCCATTGCTAGAAAAACATGCCTCTCAGTCATAGTACATACTTTCTTTTACAGCAGAAAGAGTGCAATCATAATCTGGTTTTTTTTATTATTTTTTGTTTGTTTGCTTTGTTTTGGCTTTTTCCTTTTTTTTTTTTTTTCTTTGCTTACAGGGGCTGTTGTAAACCCTGAACCAACAGAATCTCCTGCACCTAGTAAGTGTTATTGCTATTACTATTTGTGTGTATATATGCTTAAAAACATTTTGAAACTTTTACTAATGAGAAAGTCTTGTATCTCAGGACCTATATAGTCACCTTACCGTTTATCTTACAGAATACAAGACTACTAAGGATGGATGGATTATACGTGAAGACAAAGAATATTATTTCAGCACTGAGAGCGTTCCTATGGAAAAAGGTCGTGAGTTCTGCAAAAGGAACTTTGGAGACCTTGCTGTCATTGAGAGTGAAAGTGAAAGAAGGTTCCTCTGGCGATATGTAAGAAAACTCATTAATACTCTAGAATAAATTATCCAAAACAAGTGAGCATGGGCACAAGTCCTGGTGTTCTCCCTACAAGTTTTATTATAGTGAAATTGCAGTAACATTAAGCCAGTTTAATATGAAGAACAAACACAAGCCTTTTTTAGATTATTTCGTGCCTGAGATGAGGACAATTTTAGTTTGATATTTCAGAGAGAAAAAAGCACAGTAAGAATTAAACAAAACATCTGCTTTTCCTATTCAGTGTGGCAATTACACTACATTATATCTATCCGCAACTGATAGCATGCTAAAGTAAATCTTAATGCTTGCTTTTAATTGATTTATGGCTTCATTTTTAGGAAGAAGTATACTTGTGAGCTACAATTCTGTAAGGCATCCGAGTTAACTGAATGTAAAGTTTAACAGATAAAGTCATCTAAGTAGTGGATCAATCCAAATACTGGCTTACAGGCAACCCTCAGAGCATTGGCTTTTGATCTTGTCAGTGTATCTGGGATGTAGTCTACCTAGCGGGCTCTTTTTGGTCCTCAGGCTTGGTCCTTTGCCGCCTCCTGCTTAAAGAGTGAATATACTTACTCAGGAAGAACAAGCTGAGGATTGATTTCTCCTGGATTATGCCATAAGCAAGAGCTTTTGAATTATATTTTCTAGGAAGTTGGGGTTGGTTGCCTGTTTATACTGTCTTGAGTCTGATTTCTTGTAATCAGTAATCATAGAATTCTCAGAGTTGGAAGGGACCTTAAAGATCACCTAGTTCCAACCTCCCTGCCTGTCAGGGACACCATCTGCTAGATCAGGTTGCCCCTATGCTTAAAAGTAAGATTTGAACTAGGTAGAACTCTTCTTAAGCTGACTAAAGAGTGACAGTGAAATGACACGAAGACCTGTATCAATTTTTATCCAAATTGTAGGAAAGCTTCTCAGGTGATGCCCCCTGCAGAGACCATGCAAGAGATACTGTTTTCAGGGACTTGCAAGACAGTGAGGTGTTGATATAGTGATCACATCTTTCGGTCAGTGGTGAAGTCTGACTGTGGATTGTTAGCTCTGAGCCTCTTTAACTTAACATGTTGTAGCTGCAGAACGTAGCAGTTTGTATCCTCTGTTAGTCAAACGTATATACTCATACATACAGTACTCATATACTCATTAACATAATAGATTTCTATGATAAAAAGAGGACACTTATACAATTTAATCCTGGTGTTCTAGATCTTGAAAAATGGCAAAGAGGATTCATATTTCATTGGCTTACAGCTGAGTGTTGACCAGCGGACAAGGTAGGCCAGCTAAAACCATCAGGCTTGCATTGTGCTTTAAAATAAATCTACAGAATGGAGCAAAAATAATGAAGTGCTTCCATAGATTTGTGGCCTGTCAAAGCAGATGTGAATGAGATGAGTAGATCCATAAACCCTAAAACTTGACTTGAACAATATAATAGCATTAGCTTTGTTTTTATAAATTTGCCTCAGGTCTGTTAGATTTGGAAAGTTCTACTTTACTGCGTGTAAAAAGTTAACCAAAGAAGTTCACTCAGTAGGGCATGGATTTTCAAAGAACGTACCTAGTTTTAATCGTGATTATATTCTGACCATCGTTTAATTCCATGTTAACTTAGCTTCAGATTCTCCAGGAGCAATACTGCTTGTTTCCTAAACAGAGTTTACCCGAAACTAGTAGAAAAATTTCACTGCAGGTAACATGGTTTGAATATTTATTCAGGAATTATAGTTTCCTTTATTCTGTGATTTATATTGAAAATATAAATGTATGCCTCAACTCAAAATATGTAAGATTTTGGTAGCTAGAACCGTTCTTTTTCCCCATCCTCAACTGCTGGGAACAGACTGAAATAGAAGGAAAAATGCAACCTATTTTCTTATTGTAGAACAAAGATAGCTGCTACTATTGTAGAACTTCAGGTGCACTGAGAAGATGAGCAGGATTTCTGCAAGCCTTTCTGAATGTCAGTATGCAGCACAGTATTGATTGTTACATGTGATGTTAATTGAGGTCTAGGTTCGGTTCAGTCTGGCTCTTGAAGGGTCTGTATACATGCCTAGTAGTTCTTGGTTCTCCTTGTAGTCTGCAGTGACAATGAGGACCCTCCAGAGGACTATGAAGATGTTAGGTGAGCCAGATCACCTTCTGAAAATGAGATGTCTCTGCCATTCCATTGTTTTTGTAGGGACCCTGAAGTGAATGCGCTTTTAAGTGAATTACCCTGTGTTTGTGCCCCTGAAGGGTGAACCTGGGCACCTCTGCCAGTTGCAATCCAACAGGAATATGTCTCCTAATAAGTGTTTGGTTGCGTGATTATGATTTTGTTCTTCGTTGTTTAATCTACATGGAATGGATGTATTACTTTTTTGATATTTGCATTTTGCCTCATGGTAAGGCCCATTGTCACTAGAATTGCCCTTTCCTTCTGCATGGGGGAAAGATCAAACATCTTACCAGTGTTGCAAACAAAATCTCTTGTCTCTGTAAATTGGCACAGGGAATGTGCGACTTAGAGCCCAGATGCTCACCGTTTTCCCTCTTATGCTGAGATGACTTCTGGCTTCCATGGTGGCTTCAGTGATTATTGGAGTTTTGTCCTACCTGTTTATTCTGCTTAAATGCAGAGCAAACATAACTTCGACACATGCCCTACATCTTTATGCAGAAAGTAACATAGTGCAATTAGCAAAGAGGCAAATTGGTCAACAACCCTTGTATATCTCAAACTATGAATGGATATATTAAACATATTGCAAGATTACATTTTGTAACATGGAAGCAATTCTACTGGTGTATTAAAGAAGTGTTTTGTTGGATTGTTTTTCTTAAGCTGGATGGATGGCACGCCAGTGAATTATTTGGCGTGGGCACCGCATGAACCTAACTTTGCAAATAATGATGAAAACTGTGTAGTGATGTATAAGAATTTGGGTGAGTTTTGTAAGTTTGTTCCTGAATTTCATTGCTTGTGTGTTTGTGTCACAACTTTTTCTTCTTCTACAAGGCATACCTTCCCCCCGTTTCTTGTCTTTTTGCAAAATCCTGTAGAAGTAGACCATAGTGTTATTGTACTCAGGGTTTAAGAGTTTTGTGCACTCATGTTTGCCGTGAAGCTAGCACAGGGAAGCTCTGATAAGTGCTTGTGATTGCTATACAACTCTTTTGTGGTTTTTTTTTAAATTAAAACTGACTTACTGTGCCATTATAAAATTCATATTTCTAGTACCTGCTTTTAAACTGCTTTTAACATTCTGTGATTAGAGTGTGTAAAGTGACATTTATCCTAGATGCTGATACATAATGAGAATAAACATAGACTCTGAGGAGTTGATCTTGTCTTTTGACTAAAAGCACTTTGCATAAGAATAAGTGAAGCTAATTTCCTTTTAACCAGCTCTGGATGTGGTGTCATACAGTTCCCCATTTATCTTACATTCAGGATTTTGGAATGATATAAACTGTGGTTATCCAAATCCCTACGTATGTGAAAGGCACAACAGTTCCATTAATTCGACTGTTCCTCCAACAACACTTTCCACTCCAAGAGGATGTCGTCCAAATTGGCTTTTCTTTCATAATAAGGTACCATAACAAATACAGTGCATGCTGAATATTTGACAAAGCATTAACAGGGAACTATTTAACAAGCCAACTGCTTAATAACATTGCTTCTTAATAAATTTAAATACTATTATATTTTACAGAGAGCTGTTTGATGCCTGCATGATTCTATGTTTACACATCCACTGTTCTCCAGGAAAGATGCTTTCTCTGCCTTTTTTTTGATGCCTCTAATGGGGTGGCAGATAAACATATGCAACTGCAGTTTATGAAAGTCATTCTCCAGTCATCTTTTCCACTCTTTCAATACGCATTTCCTAAAGATTTTAGACAGAGTTGCTAAAGTATTAATGCTTTGATCTTGAATTTTTTAACCAAACCATAATGCATTTGGGGTATTTGAATGCACTTTGTCTTTCTTAACTTTACTAACATGATATGCTTTTTAGAGTCAAATAAACAAGCAGGCAGATTAATATCAGTCATGCATAATTTACTACTGCTAGCTCAGCCATAAAATCAGGTTTTACTTATTTTCCAGGGTTTTCAGATCAAATCTATTGTTTGTCTTGTTGAGCAAAACACTTTCTTGAGACCTTCAATTCTATATAGAACAATTCTATATAGAATATAGGCCAGCATAAAAAGCTCACGTTAAGCTGAATATGTTTTTTTTTCCAGATAAATGCATTGCTTTGCTGCTATTTCTCCATTCTGCTTTGCTTAAAGCAGTGGTTTTCAATCTTTGAGGAATGTTGGAGTAAAGATAATATATAGAGGATTTGTTCATGTTTCAGTGTTACAAAGTATTTGGATCTACAGAAGATGAACGTGTCACTTGGCATGCTGCACGAGCAGCTTGCATGAGTTTAGGAGGAAACCTGGCCACTATCCCTAATGAACAAGTGCAAGGTACCGTGTATAGTTTTGTAGCAACTAGGTGAGATGGCATTTAATCTTTACAGGACGGGTGTTGTATTTGTATGAATACGGACAGGATGTGAATAATGAGTGCACATTGGTAGTTTCTCTGGGTGGGATGAACTCACTGCACGGCTTTCCTATTAACTCAAGCAAAACACCTTTAGGATAAGAACTTGCTGTCTTTGGGCAGCTTGAGGCAGAGGTTTAACTGCTTGTACACCTACCTACAACTCACCACATAGATGCACCATTCTTTTCACCAGAAGAACTTACTGTGATGAATCTAAGAGCCTCATCTCAGACCAAGGGAACTGGGCAGAGGGAAATTACTTCATGCTTGAATAAACATGGCACTTAGTACTACATATGTTTTCCACGTATGAAGAGATGAAGAATTAAACTTTCACTTTCCAAACATAGTTGAATTCTTAATCCAACATAATTTCTGCAATATAGATTTCAGGTAGTTGGTTCATGCACACGGCTTGAAATTTAGGTATAAGAGAAATGAGCAGTGAAGCTATTAGCACAAAATTGTTGTTATTGCTGGCAATCTAGACATGAAGGCTTGACTGAGTTCCTGTTTCAGTTTCTGTTGAACAGCAGTGCTAACATTTGGTAAAGGAATCTACAGTTTCCATTCCTGGAAATGTAAGTTGCATTCATTTGAAAACACTAAAGGAAGGTGAATGGTTGGTAGAGCAGAAAAAAATTCATCTGTTGTTCGCAGAGAAAAGTAAGCTCATAGTAATGACTGTGGCAGTTGGCGAAAGCTGTGTGTGTTCATCTTATCACACTGTTTGTTGTATTGTGGATCAGTGGGTTGATGAACACCAGCTGACCTTGTCTGCTCTATTTGTGAACCAGCTAGCTAAGATGTGTAAGACATGTTGATTTGCTTGTGATGAATAGTTATGTTTAGAGTCGTTTTAAGCACGTCACTTGTGCATTCTGCTCCCCGCTAGGACAGGGCAAGCTAATGGGTAGGTTTTCCTGAAAGAAGAAACACTCTCGCAGTTACTTATAGCACAACTTGTGCCGGTGCTCAGTGGTGCTCTTTGATGCCATTGGGAGGTAACCATTCTGCTGGGTTTATCAAAAATATATGTGATTGACATGACTCTATGTTTCTAAGTCTGCTGTGGGACTAGGATTCAAAAATGTCTTGAGACATTATAAAAAGCATTTCTGTGATGCTTTTGGGATTCATCACAGTACCAGGTTAGATACTTAGCTGAAATATTTTGCCCAAAGCCACAGTTACATGTCTGGTTCCCTGCTGATTAAATTTAAAAGTAACCTCCTTTTCATCTTGGCTGCTTGTGTTGTCAACAGTGAAGTGTTCTGTATTTCAGATAAAATACTTAATATTGACAATCTCAGTGAGGGGCAGACATTTCAGTTGTCCTGCATTAAAAATATTTCTCTTTTTATTGGCCTTTTTGTTTTGTTTTGTTTTGTTTTTTTTACTCTAGCTTTCCTCACATCTCACATGAAAGGTTTTGTTACTGATACATGGATTGGATTAAATGATATAAATCATGAACTGAGGTTCCTCTGGACAGATGGAACGGGAGTTTACTTTACAAACTGGGCCAAAGGCTTCCCATCAGGACATATGGACTTATACTCATATGATGGCCAGGTAAGTAGCAATCACAAATTGTTCACTGAAATTTGACTTTAGATTGCTTTTACACATTTGTTGGAATTTGAAACATGTTACTACCTGACCTATTACTTTAATACTTTTATACATGTCAAATATAAATTGAAATAGAGTCAATAGTTTTCAGCCCTTGGGCAGTTGCTCTGTTGGCTGGTGATAGGATCTGTGGAGTGCTCATACAAAGACTGGATTCAGATTTCAGTTCTCTGTGTCTGTGAAGGCTACACTGCTGCCGTGTTCATCCCACATTCTCTCATAGACTCTAGTAAAGAGGACAGTGGAATTCCTGTCTTCGGGCACTTGCCCAAAAAGCACACTGAATGAGCACATCCTCCCGGTCCTCTGATGACCACAGCTGTGCCTGAATTTAGCAGGTTTTTCAGTTGGCATGTAGCTTGCAAGGGGCACTTAGGCACATTCCACTCAAACAGGCATGTTTTACACAGAAGCAAATTCTGTCTGTCACATTTGTGGAAAGGATATGCTTCTACCAAAAGACAGCCATTCAGTTTTTACAAAAATAATAATTAAAAAAAAATACTTCCATTTTTCTCTGTTGTACAAACTGATCTGATAAGTCGTAGAGTTCCTCTCTGTTGAGGCAGTTCTGTGCTATGGGACTACAGCACATTACAGTACCAGCTCTGTTCATCTTGAATGCCATTTTTAATGTAGAAATCTTATTTTTATGTTTGATGTCCTTCCTCCTGTTTTTGAAAGCAGTATCTCTGAGCTTCTTATCCCTAATGGAGCAAAAAAAATTTGGGATAATTCAAAGTTCAAAAGAGAAAGCATCTTTAAAATGTTAGTTCTGGGAGGAACAATATATATTTTTCCCTTTCTATGAAAAATCATAGAAATCCTATGAAGTCTTCTGTGAAAACTGTCCCTATTTTATAAACATCAGATTTAGTTTTAAGTTTACTTTGGCCATAGCAAAAAAATAAATTGTCATGACCTGGTCTAGGGAATCCTGCTGTGACAGGGGGGTTGGACTAGATGATCTTTCGAGGTCCCTTCCAACTCCTAATATTCTGTGATTCTGTGGTACTATGCAACTGTTGAGATTGGCCGATCTAAATCTGAATGCATTTCACTCACAAATAAAAGTGTTTTCTCTGTGCGTTTCCTCCTGGACAGCAAATCAAAATAAGTAAATAGAGTAAAATAAATATGAAGGGTTCATTGCACAAAAACACTTGTACCCATGCAGTCTTCTGCATTCATTAGTGTTTGTTTAATATGTGCTAAAGTAGATTCTCGCTATTGTGTCCGTGTCAGAGAGGCAGGAATGTCGCTGTGAGGGTGGTACTGGCAGATCAGTGGCTGCCTTGGAGCAGGAGCTGTTCTAATTTTGCTCTGTGTGTGGTATTACAGCTTGCAATGATGAAGTTGCAGAGGCTGATAATGTCAGAAATGTTGCCTTGCCCATTGAAGTTGCTGGTCTTTTTTTGGGCAAGGTTAACTGGCCTTTTCTACTACCTGGTTTCACTTCTCTTTAAATTGTCTGTGGCTTTCCTTCTCTCCATGCTGCATGCCTGCAGATATGAAAATAATGACATTTGTCTGATCTGCTTATCCACCCCAGTGTTGGGCAAGAGAAAGCAACACTAAGAAATTTGTGAAGTGCAAGAGGAACAGAACCTCCACATCATAAAACTTGGGCTATTGAATGTTGCTAGGATGTGACACTAAAACTGCAACATTTCTTGTGTCTGAAGATGTAAAAGGAGGATAAAAGTTTTGTATTTGTTCTAGTTATTTGTAACTGATTTTTTGGTCTTTTTTTCCTTGAGGCTGATTGTGTTGTGATGAGAAACAATCCTGTTAAGGAAGCAGGCAAGTGGGCTGATGAGAGCTGTGATAACAACAGAGGATATATATGCCAAATGAATGCAGGTACTTGTGTTCTTAGTTCAAACACGATCAAACCTTACAATTTTTTCCAGAGAATTGCTTGGGTGTATGGATTTCAACATCATTTCACTTCCAATGAAGGTACGTCCACAAATGTTTTTCAGGGAGGAACATGAGGGTCAGAGGTCCAGTTAGAGTAGCTACTCTCAGCTAAGGGTCAGTAACTGACATGTTGCTACCTTCCTGAGCTGGAATTTGTATCTACAGCTCTGTGTGTAGTATTAGCCTTGACGTGGTATTTGTTCCGTGATTTTGGCTGTCATTTTCTGCACACGTTGGCTTTCAAAACATGTTCTGGAAAATACTGGCTTGTACATGTAGCATGAACTGTCTGGAGTGCGACTGTAGCTCACCCACACTGAACTTGAACTAATTCACCTTCAAAAAGGAAATTAAAAGCACTGAAAACCTGATTTTAAAATCCGATTGATTTTTAATGACTGGTCTGTTTTGGAGTTCTTCTTTTCTCTGGCAAGAAAATCCCTGGTAAACAACACAGTCTCTGCAAAGTATTTATTTCAACGAAGAAATATTTTCTTAAACTGTGACTTAATCTAATCCTAATTAATTTCAGTAGTACTATTCTGGATTATGCAGAATGCTTTTTACTCCTTGTCAGAGATGGCCTTAAACAGCTCTTTTCCTTTCTACAGCTTTGTAATTGATTTTTATTGCTGATGCTGGCTTAAAGAAAAGCTGATGAAAAGTGGGAGAATAGGAAATAAATGAAAAAGGCTTTTTGTTTAATTCTATTTGCAACCACAGATGAAATCATAATCCTCTTTTGGAAAAAGTGTATGAGTCTTTTTTCATTGTCTCTCTTACAGATGCTGAATTCCTGCCTTCTGCAAGTTCATCCCCATCCAGTATTATCCGTTATGGTAACAGTAGTTATTTGTTCATCCGTACCAAAATGAAATGGGAGGATGCACAAAAAAACTGCAAACATGATCACTTTGACCTTACCAGCATCTTAGACCCCTACATTCATTCATTCCTGTGGCTAAAGATACTAAAGTATGGGGTGCCTGTGTGGATTGGTCTTAACAGTAATGTGGTAAGAACATCAAACTAGGTGAATGTGGGGCTGCTTTTTGGATAGACAAATCAAGAACTGAAAAGTCTTATTATCTCTTCACTTTAGCTCATTAGTTTGTATCTTGGTACTGAATATGTTCACGTGCTGTCAGATTTACAGATAGGAATCCATCTTTGTCCATTACTCTGTATATATTCTTCTCTGGTGTTACACTCTATGCACTTCCAAGCAACATTTTAGGCCAGCATCGTGAAATATCTTTGTATATATGGTGTACTTGAGATAAAATCCATGTACTTTAAGATGTACAGTGGAAAGTATTTATTCTAAATAACAAAATCTAACTTTCAGGAATAGAATAAGATCCTGTTGCTGTGATTTTGTTTCAGCATTGTTGAGGACAGTCGGCCAAATAATTGACTTACCTTATTTAATCTCAATTGTCTCCCCTTTCACAGTTCTCTGATATTTTTGTACTTTCTGGATGTTAAAGTACACCACCCTTTCTTCTTGCATAGACACTTGTCCCCCATTCACATGTTCTGGCTAAGAACATGAAAGAAATATAAATGACTGTACATAACGCACCGCTTCCTGAAAACCAAAAGATTCCCCTGAACTAATCAACAAGATGTTTCACAGCATTCCAGCTTTAGTGGGAAATGGTTAAGCTTTAAAATATACTTTAAGTTAAAATAATCTACATTTCTTGAAATTTGGAAGGAAACAGATAGTACAGAAATTAGTCATCAGATTTCACTCCTACAGATTATGTTAAGTGAAATAATTTGTCCCAAGTTAAAAGTTTTATTAAGTTCAAAATTAATTCAGTGACACTTAACTCTGCATTTCCTTTGGCTGAAAAGCATTTGTTGCCCTGCTGTATTTCTCAAAGAGTAGCTGCTTGTCACAACATAAATTTAAAAGTTTACCTGCTTGTATTTGTTACTGATTTCCAAAAAAAGCACAAAGCTTCTAGCACAAGGTACTGCATAGAAAAACATTTGACTGATGTAGGAATGGTTACTGAATGCTTAGAGTTGAATCATTCCTATTAATTTGTGGTGTTCTTAGACCAATGGGCGTTATGAATGGATTGATAACTGGAGAATGAAGTACACTAAGTGGGCTGAAGGGGAGCCAAAGCAGAAAATAGGCTGTGTCTACCTAGACATTGCTGGAGCCTGGAAGACAGGATCCTGCAATGAAAGTTACTTCTCTGTTTGCAGAAAACCTGACGGTAAGAACTTGAATTTAACCATTCTATTTACAATGATTATCTCTTTTGAGTTCATTGTGGTGGGTGGTCTGCTGATACATACTTAGATGCTGGGGTTTATTTCAAGACCTAAATAGATGAATTCATTAAAATTTATTTACACTTACTAAGAAAGAGCTAGTATGACTCTGACTGGCCATCACTTTACATTAATAATGTTAGATATATTTTGCAAAGCTTAGACTCGTGCTACTCTGCTATTTATTCTGACGCTGAGTAAGCGTGTAAGACCAAAAACCTCAGAAATCAAGTCAGCGAATGTTAGGTAGTAGTCACATGAATACCGTGTTGAAGGGGGACAAGCTGAATGACCAAGCCTTAAGGTAGCACAAAGAATATTTACAGCTTTGCAGGTTTTCCTTTTATGACTGAATAACAAACAGGTGGTATAGAAATGTTTAAGGATACTTCTCCAGGTCTCTTTCTCTTATGTTTTTGACCTGAAACTCCTGTTACTGTCAGCTGATGATGCCTTCTGTGTTCCATGATATTAGGTCACAGCCCATATGACCAAGTCCATGTGGGCCCTAATTCAGCAAATCAGGTGTGAAAATATGTTTGTGAGTAAAGTTGAACTGAACTAAGAGTGTGTTAAATGTTAGAAGTATGCTTGGATTCTTTGCTAAAGTAGATTTCTTGAGACTAGAGTTGCAGTAGTTTTTGTTCACAGATTTAGGACTTTTTCAATTATTCTGTTGTAGTAAGCACTATAGACTGCCAAGATTACATTATTTTTGCAATACCTGAATGAGCTTTCCAAAACTGAATTAAAGAAATCTGTTCATGATAACAGAATGTGTAAGAAGCTGTTCCTTTAAATTTTTTGCTTTTTTAAGAAAAACCTTTCTTTAAACAGTTCCAGCTCCCACTGAGCCCCCTCAGCTTCCAGGAAAGTGCCCCGAATCAGAAGGACACAAGTCTTGGATCCCTTTCCGAGGTCATTGCTACTATATTGAATCTTCATCCACAAGAAACTGGGCCCAGGCATCTTTAGAATGCCTTCGACTAGGTAAGTATCCTCCTTAATCAAAGAGCACGACTTTCTGGCTTGTTTTTCATCTCTGTGGAACGCTGAACTTGTGCTATGTGTTTTTATGATTTCAAGGATGGTGCAAGTGTTGGACAGAGCAGTTGAATCCAATTGTTGCCTTAATTTAGAAGAAGATGGAAAATAGCTATCTACCAATGGCACACACTGTCTTTCATGTCTGTGAGACCAGGCATTAAAGGAGCTGTGTGGCCTGAAGTGGAGACCATAGAAGTGGAAACTCTGTCCTTTGACCCTGCTAGGAGGTAGTCAGCATCATCCACAACAGTCACTAAATCTTATTTTAGTGGCATTCTGTATCTTTTGAATTCCTCATATTATTTGACCCTTGATTATTTTAGTTTTATGCTAGTAGAATGACAGTTACAACAACTCTCTAGGCTAGATAATATGTTAGTATACTGGAGTAGTTGTGCTGCTTCATTCTTGCAACTTCCTTCTCTGGGATAGTGATGTTAAGATTCATTATGTTAGGCTTCGCGTATCTATAGCGTTGGTGTCTCTAGCATTGGTGGCAATTCAACTTGGGTGTCTAACCTCCCATCAGAGTTTGTTCATGCTGTCAGTGGAACTGAATACAGATTCATCCTCTCTGGAAGCATATATTGATAGGTGAATTGCACCCTAAACACCACTGATGGGGTTGATTAGGTCACCACTGTTAAGAAACCTTCCAATGAAACCCATGTCAAAGATAAATGCCTAGAGCTGAATAAGAAGAATCTCTTATCTTTCTACTGGCATTCGGGTTCATTCTTGGGTTCTCATGAGCTAGTACGTTGCCAGCTCTGGTTTGACAACACAGTGTTTTTGAGGGAAGAGTCAAGATTTGGTATATGTTCTTTAAATCCTGCTGTATTCTCCATATCAACATTTGCCTAACGTTTGGATTAAGATGCTTGATCATTTACATCTAAATGTAGAAGGGTCTTCGTAAGAGAACATTCTTGTTGTAGTTCTATCTTGAAGACTGTGACAATTGTTACAGTGTGACCCATTTCCATACGGTCTTCTGAGTTCTTTTGTTAATATGAGATGACTTTTTGAAATGCTTTTCTGTATCCCATCACGTGTCTCGTACACCTAGGCAGTAACTGCCCTCGGTCTGAAACCTACTGTGACGTTGACTTGTCTTGATGGATTTCACGCCTGGACTCTAGTGCTGAGGATGTCCTGTGACAGCCCTAGGAGGGGCCTGAGCAGGATGTCCCACCCTCTGAGTCCATATTTTGGGTTCTTCCCCTGCTATTGTGTGCCTCTTAGCTTGTCTGGGCTTGTAGAGCCTTTGATGGGATAATGGCTCCTGTGATGGACCTGTGAGTAGCCAGGGAAGGGGTCCCTCATCTGCCATTGTGTCTCTGTGCTTCCTTGTGGATGTGCAGTGAAGCTTTTTATCGTGTAATGTAACAGTAACCAAACATCTGATGCCACTCAGCAAAAGAGGAACCATTATGAAAAAATGAAGACTGCAGTGAAAAGGAGAAATGTTTCATGTTCTCTTACATTCTGCTGTCTGTGCTTGCACTCTGGGTTTTGTCTGCAGTTGTATGCTTACCTGTAGCAGAATTCTGAACCATAGTAGAGTTTATCTGTAGCTCAACAGTGATTCGAATGTCTTTTATATTTTTGTTATCTGTAACTGTACATTCCCGTCCTGAAACAAAAAAATACCTTCAGAAATTCAGCAGTCAAGTGCCAAACCCAGCTGTTGTTCCAGACCTGCTGATGATGCACTTTCTCCATGTGTTTAAGGCTACTCCATGCAAAGTTGTGTAACTTACTCTCTCTATTGGCTGCATGCTTTGAATTCTTGATCCTACTAGAGCATCATACAGAATAAATTATGGCAAAATGCCTAGTCCTCTCTGTAGATGACTAAGAGGGCAACAGATGACAAAGATGATCTGTCTTTCTGTGACGTCTACAAAGGGAATGGAAGAACATAAACAAGAGCTAGTTAGAGAGTTATACTTGGGACTGTGCTTCAGAAAGTCAGCAATGTCTGTGCTACGCATGAGCTGCATGAAGCCTTGGAAAACTTTTAATCTTTAATGTGTGAAGTTGTATTGTGCACAGACTGAAGTTGTGTATACTTTTTACCCTAAAAAATTTAAATGTTTTTAGTATTTTTTTAACAGTAACATATCAGTAGAAGTTTAATCAAAATTTATGCTGGATACCGTACTCACCTGTTGTATTTTGCCTACAGCTGTTGTTCAGTTATGTTGCCATTTCCCAGTGGATGAGGAAACAAAATGCCAGTGCAATGTCATGGAAATGATAAGAAATGTATCGGTAACAATGCTACAGTACTCTGTAAAAAGTTACCTGAAGTTAGATTCTGTTTCGAACTTTAAACTCTCTTTGGAATTTGGCACAGATAGTCAGTGGCAAAAACAAGACTGACATTTGTCAGGAAAAAGAGAATGTTTTCCACTGTGAAGCTTATGCCTTTAAGGGATTTTTTTTTTTTTCCCCCTGTATGTCTTCAGGTGCCTCTTTGGTGTCGGTTGAAGACTCAGATGAAGCCAACTTTCTGACATACAGCATTGAACCACTTGAAGGGAAAACGTCAACTTTTTGGACAGGAATGTACAGAAATGTGGATGGTAATTCATTTACTTTTGATATCTTTCAATAATTGTCTCAAGCTGTTTGACAAGGGTGTTGAAGGTTTCACAGTATGCTTATGTAATACATAAAGAGTGAAATTAGAAAAGGTAATATATTATCATCGTAGAGGAAGCTGGGCAACTGTAATCAAGCAATAACCAGAAAGACCGGGTATACAAAGTTCATATTCAAGCAAGAAAAATGATTCACAACAAAGTAAGGCACAGAGATGCATATAGCAGAGTACAGACAGGATGGTGTTGGGAGTTGGGCCAAAGTCAAATAGCTCTTCTCTAATGTGGAGACACCTTGGGCTGAGATGCTTGTCACCGAGATGCTCCAAGTTACGAGCTAAAGGATGATGTAACTAACATCACCTCTAGTCTTTGGAGTCACCATCCTGGAATGACCGGTCACCCATCTTTAGTTACAGCTGGCCCTCAGAAGAGCTTCACTTTGAAGCTGGAATTGTTTGTGTCTTTGGAATTGTGTGTCACTAATGTTTCTATTTTCTAACTCGCTGTATGGAAGGTAACGTAAGAGAGAACAGATAATAGGCTGCTTTATGTAAATCCTAAATGTGCTGGTTATTGCTTTTTCATTAATGCAATTCGTGGTCAATTACATAGATATTTCTGTCTTTACAATACGCTTAAAGGTTACCTCAGTCTTGCGCTGTTCAGACTAAATGCTCCAGTATAACAATGTCAGAGGCAGAACTGCAGAGTTCTTCAGGTGACCTGGGGTGGAGTTTTTGAGGGTTTGGTTTTTTTTTTTACAACCACCTGCTCAGCCACTTCAATGACAAACTGTCTGGGGAGGAGACAAGTATTTCATTACATTATTTGAATCTTAACCAGGAAAAGAGAGACTTTTCAGTACAGGAGGAAAAAATTTGAAGAGAGTATTACTTGATAAGCATAACACATAAGGAAAAGCTGAGGTTTTCTCATGTGGTTAATTGACACAAAACCACTTTTAAAGTGGTTCTAGAGCAGATGCGGAGCCACACAATTCTTACAGTGCTCATAAACGTAAGCTGCTTCAGCATGTACGTGTCATTTCATTACTAGATAGTGATTACAGTGATTTCGACATAACTGCATAACTAAATTGCATATCTTTGCAAAAGCAATTGTATCCAGATGCCGTGCCCTGACAAAAAGGGTGGCAAGTTTGTTTTTTTTTTAAAAAAAAGTAAAATATGAAGACTCTCAGAAGAGAACAAAACATAGCTTTCATGCTGAGTCTAAGAATTTGCTTGTTTGAGTACAACTTAAGAGTCACAAGGGGCACATTTATTTTAAATAAATAACACTATTAAAAGAAAGAAAGGAAAAAAAGGAACAGGAAGGAAGAGGCAGAAAGTCCCAGCATAGTTGAACAACAGCGATCACAAGATTTTTGAAGCAGATCTTTCAAAAGGAAAAATGTGTGTAAAGTCAGTTTTCATCAGAAACCAAAAAAAAAAAAAGAAAAGAAAAGAAAAAAAAAATTGGACTTACAAAGACTTCAGTGAGGGCTTTGAAAAGAGGAGTGTAAAACCTCCCTACAAATTACTGAAAATAAAGGGCATTCTGGTGAAGTTAAACTATGTTTTCACATCAGTAATTTCCATAAACTGTATAAATAAATAACACTGCGTCATTGCAATAAATAGTGGGAGATGCATCTTTAAACTTTCTTGCCTTTGTTACATCGTAAGGCAGACTGGCCTGGCATTTTCCATACAAAGGATTTTGTATCATGTTTGTAAGACCTTCAGGGCAACATGATGTGCCAGACCAAAAATCTAAGTAGCCTAGTGGCCTGCCTCCGAGAGTGGCCACGAGTAGATTTCTCAGGAAGACAATAAACGCAGAGCAGTCATCAAGATGGAAATGAATGTTACCTTGTTTTTTCATATTCAATGTTTAGGAGAATGGCTGTGGCTAGACAACACTGCTGTGAATTTTGTCAACTGGAACGTAGGAGAACCTTCCCCTCAACAAAACGAGCACTGTGTTGAAATGTACGCAAACTCTGGGTACTGGAATAATATCTATTGCTCTTCCTACAAAGGCTATGTTTGTAAGAAGCCGAAAAGTAAGTGCTACATTTATCAATTTGATTTGTGGCACGTACTGCTTGTGTGCTGCTATCAGTAGATGGCTGTGAAACATGGTGCATTTTAGTTGTATGTTTGGAGGTTTTAGGGCGATTCGTGGTTGGGTGTTACTGCTGCAGAGTGATGTGCATTTGCATGCCAGCAAAAGGAATAACTCCTGTTAGAAAGCTCAGGTTCTGAGTAGCGCTCTAGTCTCTTCAGAACAGTTTTTAAAAAGATTTTGTTACTATCCTAACCATACCCAGTGTATACACTTAACAGTTTGCATGTTCTGTATCTGTAATTGTTGAGCAATCACAATGTTATTACTGTGCCTTGCACACACAAATTCGTCTCTTCTGTTTGAAAATACGTTCCTTAGGTTATCCACTCTGCCCAGCTCAGGGAGCGCCCTTTGCTTATTTCTCTCTGGCAATCTCATGCGTAGGCATTTTCTGAGCATGAAGTAGTGCTTCTGTGAATTGAGTCTGAATTCTGAATTAATGAACAGTTTTGGACCTTTTGTCTCTGTATCTCCTGTTTGGAGAAGATGAACAACTGAAAAGCATAGCAAATAGCATAGTGTGAATGTGCAAAGCAAACAGTATATTCTGAATGCGCTAAACTGAAAGTGTCCTGAAATAACTAAATGTGTAAATTTGACAGTGAATATGTCTAGTGCATATGAGTTCCTAAAGGTCATCCTAATGATTTCTGCCTGCATGTATTGCAGTATCAAAATCTCTTACTAATGTTTACTGAGAAGAGTGAAATGCATATAGTAGCTGAAATATGCTCACTTCCTCTACGGGACTGGAAATGACAGAAATTCTGCTATCCTTTTTATAAATCTGCTGTCATGCAAAATTATTCTTACTTACTCAGATGCTTATAATGACTGTGCCTTCTACAGAAAGTACTGCAGAACTGTCAGATATAATCACCAATTCAGAGTCTGCTTATCTGTCTTTTTTTTTATAGTGATTGACAAAAAAAAAGCATTTTATTTTCATTATCTATCCAAAATAGTCATAGGTGTAGGTAACAAGTGTTAAAATCAATGGCCACCCTTCCTTTTTGACCGTTCAATTCGTCTGTTTGTGCTGGTACTGGCATTCACCTCTTCTGATACTGAGCCATTTCTAGGAGCCAAAGCAGATGGATGCTGTTTTTTTCTAGGATAGCTTCAGCCAGTCTAACCTCCTGAGCTGGAATGTCATGGATTCAGCCAAATGCCGGTGTCAGTGCAAGGACTGCATAGTTGCGCAGTCTACAACAGAACATAGTTGGGTCTTGTGCTGTCATAGAAGTGCATCTTGGCTAGACACAGTTTTGCAAAGCTGTGATAATGCTTCGTTTGCAGAACTGAAGAATATTTAATAGCTGTAGGCTAATAAATGGAGCGTTAGAAGCGTGATTTTACTTACTTGCGCTTGCTATGGCTTGTTGTGTTTGCTGCTTTCTGAAGACACTGCAAACATAAAACTGTGACCGAAGTCTTCCTGTAAAATACATGCTGTTTTCTGTTGCATTCACTGAGGCATTTTTTACAATAGTAATTTGAAATTCTGTAGCAGGTCTATTCCATAAATAATCTTTGTTTCATTAGTAAGGAGGAGGAACTCTAAAGAATTGTTCAACAGGTGCTAGTGGGTTATGCTACAAGTAGCGACTAGGTTCAAGGCATCTCACTCTCACTTTTCGGGGATAGCAGATTCACATCCCTAAATATACTGCTTGTTTAACCTTTGGGGAGGTTTAACATGCAGTAATCTCATACCAAAGCCCAACAGTGATGTGCATAATATACATGATCAGTGCTATACCAGACTTGGTCAGTCAACAATTTTTGCATGATGGTGTAGTGCAGACAAGTAACAAATTGCTTTTTATTGTAAATGGAATGAATAGATATTTTACTTGATAGAAACTCTTTGAAACATCCAAATACTTATGCCTATTTTTGCTCCAGAGAGCTAAAGGCAGAGTAATATTTGTCTCTAAATGTAAAACTTCTGGGCTAACAGATGCTCTAGCAGAGTTCTGGAAAATCTTTGGAAGTCAAGATTGCTGGATTGGTAATGAAATCAGGCAATGTAAGCGAGAATTGCTAAAAACAATTTAACTTCCTGGGCTCACCTTTTTCAGAACAAAACATGATGCATTGATTCAAGATTTAGTTATTGATTGATTTTATGTCCACATGGCAGAATGATTCTATGTTACGTAGGAGTGCAAGAGTGATTTCAATTGTCTGTGTAGGTAGGCCATTAGAGTCTCTTGGCACACTATTATGCTTGCTATATACGTGTAGGATAGCAAGTGCCGCAAAAATTTGTAATTATATTGAGAATTATTTTTGATCACCTCTGTCCTGAAGATGCTGTGTACCTTTTCTTGTGGTTTTACACTGATGCCAGGATCTGTCTCCATGGAGCCCATTAAAGTTTCTTTTCTGCTGCTTTATGTAAATAACTACATATGAGACCAGAATACAATAGCCTGTTATGCTGTGCCTTTTGATCAGGTGTATACAGCTTTGTATGGATCAAACCCAGGTATTTTCCATATTTAGCGCTATGTGCTACTTTGTCTCAGTCTTTACTGGTGGCCGGGCTACCTGCAATGATCAGGAGTAACTTCGGACAAGTGCTGGGAGAGTGAGGGACCTCCCACAGTATGTGAGGAACAGGTTCGGCACTACCTATGGAAGCTTGACCAAAATAAGTCTATGGGCCCTGATAACATCCATCCTAG
>VWZX01008611.1:0-48729 GCA_013399015.1 Galbula dea | reverse complement strand
AGCGAGTCCAGAGGAGGGCCACAAAGATGATTAAAGGACTGGAGCACCTCCCCTACAAGGAAAGGCTGAAACAGTTGGGGTTGTTCAGCCTTAAAAAGAGAAGGCTTCAAGGGGATCTCGTAGCTGCTTTCCAGTACCTAAAGGGGGACTATAGGATAGAAGGGGAGAGTCTTTTTAGGTTCTCAAACTGTGACAAGACAAGGGGAAATGGCTGCAAGAGGGGAAATTTAGATGGGAGATTAGGAGGAATTTCTTTACCAGGAGGGTGGTGAGGCATTGGAACAGGTTGCCCAGGGAGGTTGTGGATGCCCCATCCCTGGCAGTGTTCAAGGCCAGGCTGGATGTGGCCCTGGGCAACCTGGTCTAGGGATTGGCATCCCTGCCCATGGCGGGGGGGTTGGAACTAGATGATCTTTAAGGTCCCTTCCAACCTGAGCCATTCTACGATTCTGTGATATTTCTCTGAATATGATTTTCAGTATGTTCCAAATATGGAAATAAATAATAAGTAGTATAGAAATAAATAACAATTCTGTAATAACGTGATTCTTTTTCAATGTTTTGAAATGCCAGCAACAGAAATGCCATCGGCAGCTGAAGTGCCATCAGCTGAAATGCCTACAAAGGGTAAGGATATTGTTGTTCAAGTAGACAAAACCTAGTCCCACAGAAGATCATAAACAGAAAAAAAAATCAGTCAGTATTTATGTCTCTTACATTTTCTTATATACCCGAGTACCTTCTCTCTTTCTAAAGAGCATGTTATTTCCTGGTACAATACCATGATAATTTGTGATATAGCATGCAATGTTAGTATGTTAAAATCAGCTAGTTCTATGTTGCTACCTTTTCCTGTCATTATTTTGAAACAAATGGAACACTTTTGCTGAAAACATAGTGCTTTCTAAAGAAATTGTTTCCAGTGATCAGATAAAGAGTATGTAGCATCCTCTTGATTTCTTTTGTTTGTTTTCAGCAATGACAAAGGATGAGAAGGCTCCTACTCTGAACCACGGTAAAACAGGAGTTGTAGTTATTGTTGTCATCGTCATCCTAGTTGGAAGCAGCCTTGCAGGCTACATCTTCTACACAAGAAGAAAGAATCGCTTGTCAACAAATGACAGCTTTGAGAACAATTTGTATTTTAATAGTGATGCAGTTCCTGGAACCAGTGACACGAAGGATCTTGTGACCAATATAGAGCGTAATGAACATGCCACACTGTAATGAGTAAAATGTAATGGATTGTAACATGTAAAGTAATAAAATGAAATGTGCCTTGATTTAACAAAATTATGCAATTAAAATCCAACCAGAGCTGTTTTCTCATGTGGAGATTCTGTGTGTGCATAATGTTATATACAGCAGTTACTTTATTTTGTAACCATTTTATAATGTGTAAGAGTTCAGATCTCTTGATTTGATGACCCACACTGGTGGGTGTGAGTCTTAAGAAAATAAATAATATTGACTAATTATCAAGTGGAGCAACAGAAATGGTTGCAACAAAGGAAGTATAACGTAAATAGATCCAATTGAGAGAGCTCCCAAGATTTGAAGTTTCTGCACCAGATTCTTCAAGCTATTCAGCAAACATGTCTCTAATTCTACCATCTTTCAGGCAGTCCTAAGGACTTAAGTACAGGGGAGGTTGCTGACGACAAGTCTATATTTAGGCACATCCTCTCGGAACCGTATAGGGAAAAAATCCTTTTATGATATAATTTAAGTTTTCACAATTTCACACACACAACCAAGTACGTAGTTCTTGTAGCTTATGTATTCTGGGACTTAATCAGGTAAAACGTGAGGGCAGGCCTCTAGAATGGAAAAGTGAGGTTGGCGTTAACTGCCAGTGTTCTGGCTGGACACAAGTGGGTTTGTCTGGGAGAGGTGATGAAGGCCATTGCTAAACTTCCATTCTATCAGGACAGCAGTCCATGAGGAGAGAGAGGAACATGAAGGTTTATAGGAGCACTGGATGATTGTTATGGTTACCACATGTTGGTACTGCTCACCTACAGCCTATCAGTAAGTAGCATAGGTTTGTGGGAGGTGTGCTGGAAGTCAAGAACAATTCAGCTTTACCAGTGTATTAGATAGTGCTGATTTTATTTCCTTTGTAAAATGACTAGATCAGTTACCATTTATGGAAATCTTAGATTCCCTACTGTGGAGTTTATATTCCTGGGTTGTTTTTGTTTTGTGGTGTTGTTTGTTGGGTTTTTTTTTTTTTAAATTTTGTCATGCATTTCTGTGGGCATCTGAGGAATGGCTTGAAGGTAGTATTCAGTACTGTGTAAAGGTTTGTCTCTTTGCACGTTGCTACGTTTCTTGATACTCTTGTCCTTAGTTTTCATTTCCCGTTTTCTCCAGAAGTCTTCTGACGTCAGAGGAAAGGTGATGAATCTGCACAGTGTGAATGTAACTTCCTGCCTAGGAGCAGAGATTGCCAGAGGAACAATGCTGACTCGACAGAAAACCCAGCAGCCTTTTTTCATTGCCACTTTTAAAATGTCAGGCTGTTTATTACTATGTGGAAGATGCTGGAGTGCATCTTTGTAGTCTTCTGATCTTCTTTCCCACTTTGCGGGCTGTGATAGGGTCTGCTCTGAAAAGCATACAAGCAAGCCGAGGTGAAGCTGAGTTCAGTATGTTTTACTCTTTTAGATTTCAGCAGATTGTTGGTAGCAGTCCTTCACCAAACGTTAGTCTTTCTTCAGAACAGAGCTAGATTCTATTTCCCTGTTATAATTGCACTTGTGGACTCCCGGTACATTTGGAGATGCTAGGGTGTTCATCATAATTTACTGAGTAACTGACTATCCACTGCTTTCTTGAGGCTGCGTTCTTTTTTTTGCTCCCACTTTTCTCGGGTCTCGGTGTCCTTCTCAGACTTCCGTTCTCTCCACTATTTTGGTCTAGCTGTACGTTCTGGCCTTCAGTCTCCACTGTTTTTTCTGATTGCAGTTGTTCTACTCTAATTCCTTGTGTGTCTTTTTAGACCCAGTGGGTCGACTCTCTGCATCTGAATGGTGAAGTCCCCACTGACCGGAAAAGGTGAAACATAACCCCCATTTTTAAAAAGGGAAAGAACGATGATCCAGGGAATTACAGGCCAGTCAGTCTCACCTCCGTGCCTGGTAAGATCATGGAGCAGGTCCTCCTGGGGACACTGCTGAGGCAGAAGAATAATGAAGAGGTGATTGGATATAATCAACACAGCCTCACCAAGGGTAAATCGTGCCTAAAGAATCTGGTGGCCTTCTATGAAAAGGTCACAACATCAGTAGGCAGGGGAAGAGCAACTGACGTCTTGTACCTGGACCTGCGCAAAGCCTTTGACGCTGTCCCGCACAACATCCCGGTCTCCAAGGTGGTGGAATATGTGTTCGATGGATGGACCACTCGGTGGATAAGGAATTGGCTTGACAGCCACACCTAAAGAGTGTCTGTCAATGGATCCGTGTCCAGATGGAGGCCAGTGACAAGTGGAGTCCCTCAAGGATCAGTACTGGGACCAGTTTTGTTCCAACATCTTCATCAGCGACATGGACAGTGGCATCGAGTGCTCCCTCAGCAAGTCTGCCGACGATACCAAGCTGTGAGGTACGGTTGTCACGCGGGAGCGGAGGGATGCCATCCAGAGGGACCTGGAGAGGTGGGCCCATGCCAACCTCATATAGTTCAAGAAGACTTAAGTGCAAGGTCCTGCATCAGGGTCGGGGGAATCCCAAGCACTGATATAGGCTGGGTGAAGATTGGCTTGAGAGCAGCCCTGAGGAAAGAGGCTTGGGGGTGTTGGTGGATGAGAAGCTCAACATGAGCCGCCAGTGTGCGCTTGCAGCCCAGAGGGCCAACCGTATCCTGGGCTGCATCAAGAGGAGCGTGGCCAGCAGGTCGAGGAAGGTGATTCTCCCCCTCTACTCTGTACTCGTGAGACCCCACCTGGAATATTGCATCCAGTTCTGGAGCCCCTATTACAAGAGGGATATGGAAGTGCTGGAGTGAGTCCGCTCAGAGGACTGGAGAACCTCTCATACGAGGACAGACTGAGAGAGTTGGGGTTCTTTAGTCTGGAGAAGAGAAGGCTCCAAGGAGACCTTCTTGTGGCCTTCCAGTATCTGAAGGGGGCCTACACGAAAGCTGGGGAAGGACTTTTGAGGAGGTCAGGTAGCGATAGAACCGGGGGGAACGGATGCAAACTAGAGGAGAGTGGATTTAGATTAGATATTAGGAGGAAGTTCTTCACCATGAGGGTGGTGAGACACTGGAACAGGTTGCCCAGAGAGGTTGTGGAAGCCCCATCCCTGGAAGCTTTTAAGGCCAGGCTGGATGGGGTTCTGGGCAACCTGATCTAGTGGGAGGTGTCCCTGCTAGGCAGGGGGGTTGGAACTAAATGATCTGTAAGGTCCCTTTCAACTATGACAATTCTATGATTTCATGAATCAGGAATTTTTTGTATCAGGAATAGTTTGACCAGCAGGAGCAGGGAAGTGATCTTGCCACTGTACTCGGCACTGGTGAGGCCACACCTTGAGTACTGTGTGCAGTTTTGGGCACCTCTGTGTAAGAAGGACATTGAGGTACTGGAGAGGGTGCAGAGAAGGGCAACTAAGCTAATCAGGGGTCTGGAGAACAGGCCTTATGAGGAGAGGCTTAGGGAGCTGGGGTTGTTTAGCCTGGAGAAGAGGAGGCTGAGGAGAGACCTTATCGCTCTCTTCAGCTACTTGAAAGGTCATTCTAGGGAGGCGGGTGTTGGCCTCTTCTCCTTTGTGACTAGTGACAGGACTAGAGGGAATGGGCTTAAGTTGTGCCAGGGTAGGTTTAGACTAGATAATGGGAAGAACTTCTTTATTGAAAGAGTGGTGAGGTATTGGAATAGGCTGCCTAGGGAGGTGGTGGAGTCACCATCCCTGGAGGTTTTTAAGAATAGGATAGATGTGTTTCTTCAGGGGATGATTTAGGGGTAAGAGTAGTGTAGGGCTATCGGTTGGACTAGATGGTCTTGAGGGTCCTTTCCAACCGTAATGATTCTGTGATTCTGTGAATCAGAAAAATAGAAGCAGGATCCTGCATCTTCAGGTAGGTGTTCAGGTTTTTTATTGCCTGTATCAGCAGCAATTTCCAGGGGAAGACATTGAAGAGTATTTGCTGCAAATACAATATTGGGGAAGTTATCCCAAAGCAGCCTCTCCTGAAGATGTGGGAACTGAAATTTTTCGAAGGCCATAAGGAAAATGATGTAAAGCTTCCACAGGAGTGCTTTCTCTCTTCTGTATCCTGTACTTTTTTTCTAATTCTTTCACCTATCGTGAAGGAGGAGAGAGCTTTTTCAAAGTAAGCATCAGAATTTTGTCAGAATGTCTGAAGCGTGTGAGCTTTAAGGGGTGCAAACTTTCACATACTAGTGGTATGAAAAATACGACAGTATTCCTTATCAGTTTTGTTTCCCTTTCTACCAATAATTGAAAATCCACTATTTTCTGGTTACAGGTTCTCTTTTTCCTAGAATTGTTTGCCTCTTCAGTTGTTTCTGTTAGTCTGGGTACATTTCTCCTGCATGTAGTTAACAGAGCATAAGAAGGGATGGGTACCTCCTGAAGAGCGGAGGTCCTATTTTCTACAGGTATTCTCTCTTCTGTGGAACTGCAGACATGGGAAATTGCAGTTCTTTCTGACTAAGGGTCATAGTTACTTGATTTGTGTTGTCCCAACCAATTTTTCACAGTTCTGCACTGTAGTCTTTTGGTTTTTTTCATCATTAATTAATACAGATAAATCTTCCTTTTTTCCCCTCTTTCTTTCTTGTTTTTTCTTTTTTCTTTCTCCTTTATTTTTGCTAAAGCAGTATTCATGTCACCTTTTCATAAAAATAATGATCCTGTATTGTAAGGTACGTCTCAAAAAATCTTCAATAAAGATTACCTCATAGATCTCATGTTTCTATGGAAGAGCAAACTTTTATTCAGGAAAGAAGCTAGCTTAGAAGGCAGTTTATTCATTAATGTATCATTTCAAAGTCACTCACGTGACATGGTACAGTTCCTTATTTGCAGCTCAGAACTTCCCTGTGTCTGCCGCATCTTAAAAACCAAAAGGGATTTGTTAATCTAGTTCAGTGCAGGAGGGTTTTCTTGCAAGGCACAGGTTTAGTCTTCAGCATCACTTTGAGGAGAAGAAGTGCAACATTTGGCCATGGCTGTATACCAGCTATTGATTTTTCTCTTTTCCTTTAGTACATCTCTTCAAATGTCTGGTAAGTCTTTATCCTCTGCTGAGTGTGGAGGTTTGCAACTTCTTTCTCATGCTTTCCTGATGTTCTCCTTAGTACACAGTGAGTTTAGATCTAGTTTGAAACAGTTTTATTCAGCTTTTAAATTTCATGGCATCTTTTTTCCATTTCCTTAATCTAGTTTTCAAGGTGGTATATGAGTGAAAGAAATATCCCAACAGGTGTGTGTGTAACTTAGTGCTGATTCTTGAAAATCAACTAGCTGATAGCAGACAAAAGCTCTTCTGAAATTATTCTATTGAAGGTTAGAATATCTCAGAAGTACAGGTTAGAGTTCTCTCAGCATGCACAGAACTACTGGTTGCTGTGTCCTTTTGAGTTTCTTATCTCTCATAGATACGGCATACTGATGATTCCATAGGGGAATCCTGTTTCCAAGTTGATGGCTTTAGGAAGGACATTAGAAGCTTTTGTCTGTTAGATCTCAAACAGCCCTGCTGCTGAGAGGAAAATAAATGATGCTGTGTCTGGAGCTCTTTCCCCAAGGAAGCTTCCAGCTAGAGAACTGTGGGAGTCCAGTGTTATTGCCTGAATGGTAGCAGGGACCAGCCAATGCTTTTCTAATCCACTACAGGGGAATTCTTCTGTGTATGTTTTTGTGAGACACAAAGCTGGCTGTAACCCATACTCTGCCAGCCCTCTCAAGGACCGCTGCAGCAGGAGATCTGTGCCAGGAGAAATGTCATCTGGCTTGTTCAGGTCTGCAGCTTTTCAGAGAAATATCACTGAGGCTGTTCAACTACTCTCTAGATAGCTCTGGGAGTCATGGGTTGTGAAGCTGCATTTAACTATTTCACCCCTAGCAAGAAACCTTGAATGGCAGTAAAGCTCAGTGGCACAGCAGACTGAGTTGGGTGATGTTGCTGCTGCTTAGAAGAGAGCTAAGGGATGCAAGGCAAGCTGCATCCCGGGTTTGGAGCAAGCAGAGGTTGTGCACCATCTTTGAGGCTGTTCAAACAAACCTCTGTTGTGCAGTGTCTCACATTTCTATTTACAAGTGTAGCTATTAATGGCATTTCGCGTAGCTTAACTCTGCTCAGGACAGAAGTGATGATGCTGCAAGTTGTGGTTTCCCTCCTGAGAAACACAAGTCGAAAACTGAAGAGCTGACTCCTTGCAGTCAAATTTGCCAAAAATTTCCAAATTAAATAATCAAAAATGAAAAATACCCCCCTTGCTTGATGAACCGCAAAGCGCAACATCATTCTGGGCCAAATATAAAACTGATTGAATTTTGAGTGTGTAAACCATTTTTAACAGCTCTAAAGAAAAAGTCCTCTTACTTGCAAAAGCAAAGCCAATTTAATTTGCTATGTGATGGTGGAACTTTGAAGAACTCATGAAATTTACTAAAGGTCATTTTTGAATGGCATTTTGAGAAGAATGCACCTTAAGGAGATGTGAAGAAGAACAATTTCCCTTGAAAAAGCAGTAATTTCAACTTCTATGCTTCTTGCATCTTAAGAACATTTTGATGAATAGAATAATCTCCCTTGATTTCTTTCTTTGTGGACTGTATTAGTCTATATTCATTCTATATTCAGTTTTTTGTTGTGGCAGACTGTCAAATAGCAAGTAACAGAGTTATGTCCTACAAATTCTCACCTCAGATGTTTGTATTCTCATTTTGTATTACAGATAATGGAATATTTTCAATCTATAATGAAGATAGCAAGCTCTGTGCAGAAGCTCAAAACTCTAGTTCGGTCATAACTACCTCTTGTGATGAGCACAATGAGTTTCAAAAGTTCAGATGGGTCTCTGCCATGCAGCTGCTGAGCATGGCACTCAAGCTGTGTCTGGGAGTGCTTACCAAGGATGACGGGGCTGCCATCACATTGGAATCCTGTAACAAGACAAATGAGCTCCAGTGGTGGGAGTGTAGAAATGAGATGCTCGCAACCCATGGCAAGGATTTATTTTTCAACCATGGCAAAGGGAAGGGGAAGAAAACCAGGTTGTCCAAAGGATTGGGCAAAGGGAGCAGGTGGAAAATCCATGGAACTGCAGACAGCGTGTGCTCTCAGCACTATGAGGGTGAGTACTGAAAATTAATCTCTATTTCTAGGTAATTTGTGTTCCTCTATTTACAAAACATTCTTCTGCCCGCTTGTCATACAGCAACCCTTTTCTCACAGTGACATCAGTAGTAGAGCTGACTACAAATAGGGTGTAGAAATGCAAGGCAATTATGACTCTATATACTTGTACATAACTTGAAAGTGCAATTCTTTCAAATGATAGAGTGACAGAGGCCTATGATGTAATCATAAGGGAGACTGGAAATTCTGTTTGTACAGCGACAGTGGTAGGAAACTTATGACTGTTTCAAAATATGTCTCATCAGTTTATGGAAAAAGTGGTGATTGTGTTATGTTTTAATATTTGTTGTTGCTATTGTATTGTTTGACAATGTGCTATCTCTAAGAATTTAATTTCCGTTTCATCATCATGGCTAGGCTTCGCGAACGAAGATTTGGGAAGGGCTCTACCCACGTTTGTTGCAATAATTTGCGTTTAACATAGCTATAAACCACTTTGAACAGTGTTTCCCAAGTCCAACAAGAAGAAAAAGTAGGAAAAAAACCAAACAAACCAAACAACAAAAAAACCCCCCCAGAGTTTAATGGTTTGGGATACAAAGTCAGTTCTAAAATTCTGACAAAGGAACACTGGAGGGTCAGATCTCCTTTTCTTGCATTATCATCCCTCTTGGGCTATGTAAAGCCCATTCAGGCTCAAGTGTTCAGCCTCCTTTCTACTGTGGCACTGGTAGAGTGGGAAGTTAAATAACAAGGGATGAAATTCTTGCTGTGACCCACAACAGTTCCAGCTGGAATTAAGTTTGTCATAGTTTTGTTGAGATAGCACGAAATTAGACTGCATAGAGATGGGAAAGTCATTTCCCAGCAGAGTCACTTGCAAATTTAAGTTATAACTTCCCCTCATGAATGCTGATAAAAATATTCTGATATCTCTTTTCCAAGCTTCTTCAATCATACATGCCGAAAAAAAAAAGGAGTAGAAACTAAACAACATCCAAGGTCAAGAAGTATGTATGCGGCGAGAGAAGCTGAGTCGCAAACACCTCTGATACAGTAGTCCAGACTGCAAAGAAAAGAGAAAGTTAGACAAGAAGGGCCAGTTAAAGGTTGTTTGAGAGTCTCAGTTCTGAATATCTTGTCATAGTCATACCTGATTGGCACAACAGCTATGGAAGGTTTTGGGGTAATGAAGGAAAGAGACCTGGGGGGTCCTGATGAATGGAAGAATGACCGTGAGCCAGCAGTGTGCTCTTGTGGCCAGGAGGGCCAATGGGATTCTGGGGTGTATTAGAAGGGGTGTGGTCAGTAGGTCAAGACAGGTTCTTCTTCCTCTTTACTCTACCCTGGTGAGGCCGCATCCGGAATATTGTGTCCAGTTCTGGGCCCCTCAGTTTGAAGAAGGATAGGGAACTGCTGGAACGAGTCCAGCACAGGGCCACAAAGATGATGAAGGGGCTGGAACATCTTCCTTCTGAGGAAAAGCTGAGGGAGCTGGGTCTCTTTAGCTTGGAGGAGACTAAGAGGTGACCTCATCTATGCTTTTGAGTATGTGAAGGATGTGTGTCGGGAGGATGGGGTCAGGCTCTTCTCAGTGGAGCCCAGTGACAGGACAAGAGGCAATGGCTGTAAGCTGAAGCGGAGGAGGTTCCGTGTGAATGCAAGAAAAAATGTTTTTCCAGTTGAGGTGCTACAGCAGTGGCACAAACTGCCCAGAGAGGTTGTGGAGTCTCCTTCTCTGGCGAGAGTCAAAACTAGTCTGGGCATGCTTCTGTGTGACGTGGTCTAGGGAATCCTGCTGTGGCAGAGGGGTTGGATTAGATGATCTTTCGAGGTCCCTTCTAACTCCTAACATTCTGTGAATGACTGATGTGTTGAGGTCTTGCACAACTCAGCTGTGTCCATGGAGAGCTGTTATGAGCAGACACTGTGGTGAACATCTGCTACCAACTGACTATTGCTAATCTGTGTTTCTCTCTATAGATATCTATACACTGGGAGGAAGTGCCTTTGGTGCCCCTTGTGTGTTCCCTTTTAAGCACAGTGGTAAATGGTATGCCGAGTGCATCCCTCAGAGTGATGATGCAGGCCCTCTCTGGTGTGCAACTTCTTCAGATTTTGATAAAGACCATTTGTTTGGATATTGTCCACTAAAAGGTAATCTATTGCTAAAGATTTCAGGAAAACATTATGGAAAAGTTTCACCTACTCTCATGGTCAAAATCTTCTTGGGGTCTGGTGGTAGCATTGGATAGCAAACTGGATTCTGGTTAGCTTAGTTCACTGGTGAGCTACGCAATGAAAAAATAAGGTATCTGCTCTGTACTTTCACTGTTTCTCCAACAGATGTGAGGAGTGGTCCTCATCCAGTCCCAAGACTGATATATATGGGGAGGATTCTGAGGCAGGTGACTGAAACTGATAGAAAAAGGAGAAGAAAGCCCCTAGGACTAAGTGAGAAGAGTGTTAGAGCAAATGAAAGGCAGGGAGGAGTGCAATGAATGAGGAAGGTGAGATATAGGGAAGCAAGAGAGAGCGATGTACCACAGGATGGAGCAGAGAATAGGAGGGCTGGAGCAAATGAACACAGGCAGTGACCTTCATTTGCTTTTGGTGCTCCGGTGCTCCTTACACCTACAAATCATCCAACACAGTTTTCCAATAACCGCAGCACAAATTCCCTATCCCGTCATTACCACTTCACATCTGATGGATTTCAAACAATCCTTTCTGTCGTATGAGGACGTCTGGGAGAGTGTAAGAGATGTTCCGACGTAAGAAATGGCGCGGAGACCAAGTTTTTCTGCATAGGGAGTAGAGAAATACATGTGTACAGGTAGAATATATTAGTGACTGGGTTAATGTGGACCGAACTGTGAAAGAAGCAGATGAGTTATACCAATAAAAAGTAACAGGATAATGTAGAAAAAATAGGTTTGTAAGTTACGGAGAAATAATTCCATATGTGACAAATGTGTTAATATTGAACAGACAAAATATATTTAAGTGGAGCAAACTGTATGTAAAAACTTTGCAAATCATTCAGTTACATAGTTTTAGTCTGTATGTAGGTTTTATTTGCTGTATTAGCAAGTATGATTATGTTGCCAGGTTGCTGTTATTGTGTTTTATAGACACCATCCACAAAGAACTTTGGAAAACAAATCCTGTGACAGAAACCCACTATCAGATAAACTCAGAGTCGCTTTTGACATGGCATCAAGCAAGAAAAAGCTGCCAGCAGCAGAATGCAGAATTGTTAAGTGTCACAGACCTGCATGAAGAAATGTATTTATTAGGTAAAGTGAAAAAAAAACAAAACAAAACCAGAAACAAAAAACCCCCACAAAACCAAAAACCAAACCAAAAAAACCCAGAATAAAACAAAACAAAAACCCCCAAAACAAACAAAAAAGAAAACTCCGAAGAAATAAATGCGCATGTTTAAAATGTAGGTTTGCTCCAGGAGCTTTGACATGGGTACTTACATATGCCTTATGAAAATTGGTCTTAGTGACCCTTAAGTCACTTAGTCACCTTAGTGACTTGAAAAAGCCCTTTTTCACAAAAAATATATTAAAATAAAGGAAAAATACCTAACTTTTATATGTATATAAAATGCCTCTGTGACTTTTTTTTTCTATGCTTTAAAATTTTATTTCAAGTTTTACTAATAACTTACAAAATCAGAGGTATTTAATAATGTGTCTGTTTGTTTCCTTGGGCCATTTAGGGCTCACCAGTGACCTAGGTGTCAATGCGAAGCTCTGGACTGGTCTTTTCAGTGCACTTGACAGTGGCTGGCAATGGATTGGGGGCAGTCCTTTCAGATACCTAAACTGGGCTCCAGGTAGGTGCACTATTGTGAAATGATGATCAATGTGTGGGCCAAAATTCTCTTTTCTTCTCTGAATGCCTGTTCCTTCATTCCTTTGGTTTCATAGAGTTTTCATAGGCTACAGGGGATTATGGAAAAGGTAGGTTATTACAGTAACAGGACTCACACCAGAGATGGATCATCATTAATTATGAATTTCCCAGAAAAAGCAAATAGCTCATCCAAGAAAACAGTGAAAAACAAATGTCTACACTTCATTCCATTTCTTCTTTTCCATCCACAATTTTCTCATCAGGCATATTATTCAATCAAAACAAAAGAAAACCTCATGAAAATGAGGTTAAATGGGGATAAATTCTATAAAGAGAATTTAGAGAAATTAGAAAACAATTCAAGAGAAACTGCATAATAATATTTTTGATTGTTCTCGGCTACTGCTTACGACATTAATCTGATGTACTTTGAATAAGTTTCCATTCTTTTCTTAGGATCTGAGTCACCATTTAGCATGTCGCCATGTTGTGTATTTTCCTAATTGTTGTGACTACAGAGAAATTCAAAGGCTGAGCACTCCCATGGAGTTAAATATGCATTTCATGTCCAGTGTTCAACAGTAAAGGATGTTTAGTTGTTTGCAGTGCTACCACCCCATAAGGAACTGTGTTTTAGATGAACTTTTGTAAAGCTTCTTTCTGTATGCTGCCATACTTCAAACACTCTGAACTCCTTCCTAGAGAGTGCATAGGAGAAGAGGGGCAAGTTTCTTGTTTGAAATGTTGTCCTTCCTGGCCAACATCCTTGTCACTTCTCTTGGGAATTGTCACTCTGAAGAACAATATGCCAGCACCTTTGCCGCTGCAAAGACTTCTGTGTTCCCTTCTGTGATGAGATGTAAATTTTCACTGTTAACGGAGAGATTCTGTGTCCCTTTCCTGAAGGAAATCCTTCTGTGGAATCTGGAAAAATATGTGGGACTTTCCAAGGTAGGAATGGCAAATGGGAAAACCAACCGTGTGATCGGAAACTGGGATATATCTGCCAAAAAAGAAACTTCTCCTCAGATTCCTCCATTATTGCCTCAGGTAAGTTGGTCAAAAAATAAGGCTAGTTTTGCAGTGAGTGAGAAATACTGGGAGGATGCCATGTATATTATTAGAACAAAAGGATTACACTTGTTGACCTGGGTCAGGCATTGAGAAAACTTTAACTTTCTATCTCATTCTAAAGATGACGTCAACATGTTGTTCATTTTTAAAAGATCCCAGGATAATAAAGAAGGGAGGATGATGTGGGGATTAGTCGTGCTATCCAGACCGTGAAATGCTGAAGAATATCCAGTGCTCTGAAAAATACATTAAAGATGTGAGCTGGAGTTCATGCTCCCCCTGCTCTCTCTGACTCTTTTGGCTCTATTTTGAAACACAAAAAGTCAGAATATAGGCTTGGCATCCTTTCCCAGTTGAGTTCCTTTTCTACCCGAGGCAGAACAGGTCTTATCTGTGCAAACAAAAAAGTGTGCAGTTACTTAATCTGGGGATTCCCAGCATGCAATTAACTCGTCAGTAACTCCCTCAACTGCATAAATACTAGTATTAAAGATTATCCTCTGGCTCAGGGGATGAATGGCAGATCATAGATGGCATCCTTTACATTCTGGCTGCACCCAGAGGACTTACTGGGAATGGTTTCTGACCCATGCTAACCTCTTAAACAAGCCTGGATATTGTTTAGGGGAATGCAAGTTTGCATAGGTCAAAACCACGTCCAGGGAACGTAGAAAAATGTGGTTGATTCCGTGCCAGAGTTGGGTGCATATCATGCTCTCTTTGATTTGTGATGTAGTTGCAGACCATGTGAGCCTTCAAAGCAGTGGGAAACAGTTTGCTGTAGTAAATTCCCACCAAGAAATAGCAGTTGAACTAAGTGTGTGGCTTTTCTGTGCACCTGGGATTTCTGACATGTCTGGTATAACACAAACGAGTCTGAGCTCTCAGATACATGATTTGGACCATGCAGGAGCTCCAGTTGGCTCTCGAGCACCTGATGTTTCCAGATTAAAAATATACAAAATCTCCAAAGTTCACCAAGTTGGAAGTCCCTATGCAGGAAAAGAGGCTTTTTCCTGTAAAAAAATGGCTGCACCAAAAGCCTCTCTGAGGGGGATTTAAAATGGAGTTGTGCCCTTTGCTTTCTATGCCAAATTAAATAGTATTTATTTAATCGTGTGAAAGATTTTTTTTTAGGTGTTTCCAGCAGAACTGGGATGGAAAAAAGTTGTTTTGTGTTCTTTGTTGAAGAAAGACTCAGACTTTTTCTTCTATTGTCTGACAGTTATGTGTTCCAATATTTCAAAGTCATGTCAGTGCAGATCATTTTCTTTTTTGATGAAAACTGAATCACCGAACAGGACTGCTTGTCAATTGTTTGAAATCATTTTTTAGGTGACTTAAAGCCTTTTAAGTGCTCCAAGGAATGGGTTGGCTATGCAGGTCACTGCTATAGAATTTACAGAACACCCAAAATATGGAAAGAAGCCCAGTCTTCCTGTAGAAAAGAAGACGGAGAGCTGGCGAGTATTCATAATGTTGAGGAGTACAGTTTTACAGTATCTCAGCTTGGCTACAGTGAGTATTCCTGCAGGTCGCTTTTTCTTCTCCCTGGAATTAGAGTATTGTTGTTGTTATTTAATCGTTGTAACCGTGACCTTAAATGTTTTTCAAAATGTTGTTCTTCAGTCAAAAGTGGGCATAAGATGTGATGGCTCCATTTTTAAGACACACCTACACCTACAATTACCTTTGTGTTCCCAGAGCCAGATGATGAGCTGTGGATTGGTCTAAATGACTTGAGGTTTCAAATGTATTTTGAGTGGAGTGATGGGACACCTGTGACTTATACAAAATGGCATCAAGGAGAGCCAGCCCACACACGGAATAAGGCAGACTGCATCGTTATGAGGGGAGAGGTAAAAATCCTTCTCTCGCTTCTGTCTTTCTTCTGTCCTTTTTGCCCCTCAAAATGAAAATATCTGTGACAAAAAAAAAAAAAAAAAAAAAAAAAGGTAGAACAGTAAACAAACAGGGACAAGGGTTTTACAGGTTTGGTTTTTTGTTTTGGGGGTTTTTTTGTATGAACTTCACAAAATTCAGAATATCTCCTCAGTGTGGAGGGGGAATGCATTGTGCTGATACTATTTCTGCTCTGCAGCGGTTATGATAAATCTCCCCTATGGAACTGGTTGAAGTAACCCATCATCCACATTCAACATAGCTGATGATAGCTGCGTAGTACGATTCTTGGAGGAAGGACTTTATTATGTTTCTCCTAAAACATCTAAAATACGGGTTTATTAGAGGTATTATGGAGGCTTATATTACTGGAGGCACAAAAAATTCTGTCTTGTTTTGTACACAGCATAAACCAACATGTTATAGTACTATGGAAAAAGACAATACATTTTTCATATTTTATGTCTAGTTTATCCAATATTTTCTTGTTACTGTCTTCTGGCTATATGAACATAATAAATACTGTGCTGGTGAGAGCAGAAGGGAACAGCACGTTTCCTTCCTGCTCTCATCAGCAACCGAATCTTTAATACATGCAACCCTCATTCTCACACATCTGAGGCAATGTAGCCCTTACTGTCTTCGTTGTATTCACTGTTTGGGAGTTTTGACAAAAGAAGCAAGGCAAGAAAGAGAGCCAAAACAGCCTCAGCCACAGGAATCGAGAAGGTTCTCTCTGAGGATGATGAATATTCCTATTGGATCTGGGTTTTCTCTAGATTTCATTCTTCTCTGTGGTTTCTTCTTACCATGCTTAGGATGGATCCTGGGCTGATAGTGCCTGTGAAATGAAACTCGGTTACATCTGCAAAAGGAAAACTTTGGCAGAAGAATCAGGGGAAGAGGTTACTTACCTGGGCTGCCAGAAAGTAAGTGTAAAACAAAAGCAACTGAAGGTTGTTGATCTTTACTTTCCCTTCAATAATCGTGAGTATCGTAGAAGTCAATTATTTTGACTGTTCTTGGTGGAGCCCTAGAAAACTGTTGATTTTGTATGTACTGATACTTAGACTAATGGGAAAATTTTTCCTTTATTTAACCAAAATGTGGGTTGACTTTTTTTTTTTTGTTCCCTTACATGTGCTCAGCTTTGCCCCAGTGTAGAACTGCCTTCTTCACCCATAAAAGACTTTCTCTGCAGAGCACGTCAGTATCTTTTTTTCTGCTGCAACTCGCTGGTCATGGGTTGCGCACAACCTTCTCAGTTCAATCAGTCTGCTACAGGAGGCAGGAATATTTGAGCTGACTGGTTTGGAGGTTGTAGTGTCTTGGAACAGCTACACAGCGAGAAGGCAGACAGGCTTCCCAAAGGTACCTGTGAAGTGGTTGTGAACATGCTTGCCAGCTCCAAGCCGTAACCGTGGCTCACTGCTCGCAAAGATCCCTTGTGTGTCCTTTGTCAAAGGGCAAGACACAGAGTTATGGTTACAAAAGTTATGTTTGATTATCCTCTTTGTTTCTTCTCATGGCTTCTGAGATTAATTTTAACTTGGGATGCGGTATGAACATGGCTTTTGGGAGTGTATTGTCCTGTGCAATCTGACATCCCCTCCGTACCTCTCTGCTGTTGACACTGACAGGGCTGGATGAAGCATGGCTTTTACTGCTACTCTGTGGGGCAGCTACCAGTAACATTTTCAGATGCAAAAAAAACCTGTGAAGAGAACAAAGGTTACCTGGCCACTGTGACAGACAGGTATGGAAACATATTTCTTTTTCTTGAATCTGTTGAATCTTGGATGTCTTGAATCTCTTACTTTGCAGTTATTCATAGTCTCTAGTGTGACGCCTCTCCTTTGCTGGAAAATTTATGGTAGAACTGAAGAAGTACTACAAAATACATTGGGGCTTATATGTCATCAACACAAACATTCAAGTCATTGCTGCTACACACCTACAATGCTGTTGACTCTAGGAATTAACAAATTGAGTCAAGTCCTCAACAACCCCAGATCGCCAGATTGTGTTAAAATGTATTGAACTAAAAATAAACAGATAAACATGGAACTATTAATTTCCTCTGGATTTGAGCTCTTCATCCTTTTCTTTGCAACAGCAGATCTGGCCTTTTTAGAATAAAAGCAGATTTTATTCCCCGCCAGTCCCAAAGTAACAAGATGTAGACCTTATCAAAAATTGACTTAGAATGTTGTAGTGCTTATTTACACAGAATGCATAGCACAGATGCACTAACACAAGTATTGTTCGACTTCTGCTGTTCATTGTGCAGTACAAAAGCAGAATAGAATCACTCTAAATTCTAAACATGATTTGCTTTACCAAAATAGAAGAAAAAGGAATTTGTGACAGAATTATAAAAGTAAGATGGTTACCCTTGCTTCAATTCATACTTTTCTTTACAAATCACCCTAACTTTACCAGATTTGCTACAGTGAACTGTCTGAAGAAATTAACAAATGAAGACACGTTTCCTTAGTTTGGTACTGCTTTTTTTCACAGATATGAGCAAGCTTTTTTGACTTCTGTAATTGGATTCAAGCTAGCAAAGTATTTCTGGATTGGTCTGTCAGACACGGAGGAGCAGGGGACTTTCCGGTGGGCCAGTGGGGATCCAGTCACCTTCACCTACTGGAACGCAGGAATGCCAGGTACGTGCCACAGGGAACACTGATCTTCAAATTGTGGGGATACAAGATGTGAGGGTTCAAAAGCTAAAAAGCAATTTAGAAACTCTTCTGGCATAAAGCGGCAGAAACGACAGTGCAACTTCCCGTTCCTGCTGAACAGATTAAATCAGGGATCGTGTTAACTCCTTCCAGTAGGCCACCCGTGTCTGTTAGCATCATTTGCTCTCTGCTGTTTGAACATTTTGATAAGTGAAGCACGGTATAACACAAAATGAATTTGATATAATTTATTTTTATGATTTAATTGAAATACATGTGAGCTACTATGAGCTATTGGTATCCAAACACCATGGGGGCAGGTTACTCTTAAGTAAGTAGCCTATGCTTTGAGAAGATGGAGCCATTTATCAATAAGGTTTACAAATGTTTATATTTCATGAAGGAAGAGCGTCAGGCTGCGTGGCCATGATAACAGGAACTTCAGCTGGATTATGGGATATTTTGGACTGTGAAGAAACAAACATGTTTCTCTGCAAGCAGCTGGTGGAGGGAGTGACACCCCCTCCTCCTCCTACAACTACCCCTCTCCCATCATGCCCAGAGGGGTGGCAATCTGTTCCTCAGAGCAGCTCCTGCTTCAAAGTAGGTGTTTGATTTCTGAATGCAAACAGTTGTCATTTCAAATGAGAATATGCTTCCTGTATTTATAGAAGATGGATAGTCCTAACAGGTTAAAATGAAGTTTTCAGTCACAGGGAGATTCTGAGATGATAGGAAAAGCCAAATTGCAATAATAAAATTCAATAGATGACCACAGGCTTTTTGCTGCATAATTAAATAGTAAGTGACAAAACTAGAGAGCAGGAGACAGAAGAAAGATAGAAGCCCATAATTCTGTTGGCAAGTTTCTGTAATACCCAGCACAGTATTTAATTGTGCACTTCTGATAGATTTTTCAGGAGGGAAGGGAGAAAATGCAAACATGGTTTGGTGCAAGAGATTTTTGCAGAGCCATTGGAGGAGATCTGGCGAGTATCCACAGTGAAGAAGAGCAAAACCTAATAGCTGGCCTGTAAGTATCGGCAGAGGTCATCATTTAAATATAGGAAAAATCCCCAACCAACCCAAACGTTAAAAAAATTAAGTTTTTGAACGACTTAAAGGTTTCCCAGTGATCAGTTTCTGCCTTGCAAAGATGGTGAACATCCTTGTAAATTGTCAGGGGGAAATGGGCAGAAAGAAGAGGGCAAAAAGAGCTGCTTAGCAGGCCTCTGGAAGATGGTGCTATGCATTGAAGGAGCCTGAACATGCACAGAAATGAAATAAGGATCATCAAAATTGTTTTCAACTGAGTTTATTTAGAAGAGAGAAAGCTTTTTAGATCTTTTTAGCTCATCTGTAGTTTATTGTAGATTAAGTGCTCTTGATTAAAGGACTAGTTCATGCTGCTTTCCTTCCTTAGTCAAGGGTTAAAATTGGAAGACCAAGGAAAGCCTGACATATTGATGCGCTTATATGGATGTTTAAATCAAGCCTAGGAATACAGACAGGTCTGAATTTGGGTGCCTAAGCTACTTGGTGGAACCAAGACCTTAAAATTTATTTTAATTTAACTCAGTATTTGTGGACTCATGACACCTGTGATCTTTCCCATGAAGCTCTGTTTCACTGCTTCTTGCCACATGCAGTGCCAGGGTGTTTTTCCCCACAACAATGGAATGATTAGTTTATATGACTGTCTCTAATGATACTTTAACCGTCAAAACACTGAGAATAATGTAATGATGTACATTCTCCTTCTCTATTTTACACTGTATCTGATTGTCTATATTTGTAATCATTCAGACAGAGAGATTATCTTCACTTTTCCTACTGGATGGGTTTAAGCGCCCTGGACTCTGACAGAGGATTTAAATGGAGTGATGGCTCACCAGTGAGTAAATAATTTATTGTTTCAGCATTCTGTCTAATTTTCCACACATACCTTGGCAGACAACTCTTATAGATCCTCCTCTGCCAGCCACAAGTGACCTTAAGTCTTTACTACCTGATTCCACTCTAGGAATGAGTTTTTATCTTTTGACAGTTATAGATAACAGTATGACATTTAGAGTAGTGAAATAACAGCAAAGGTCATGGAATACGTCTCTTGATCTAAACAAATCTGATTGTACTGATCTTTTATATTCACATTTGTCACTTACTGTTAGAAATAATTTTCTGTGTCTACACAAACCAGGCATTGTTGCCCTCGCCGTCCTAAGTAGATCAATGTCTGCAAGGCCCAAGTACATATGGTAACACTGGTGGGTATCTCAGGTTAGAACATCAGAGCAGGATAACAAACCCAAGAGTGAGAGGACGATGATTAGATACATCTTTCTGGAGTTTGACAGGAGAACTTAATCGCTCCTGGTAACAGAGGGGGTGACAACCCCTTGGTTGGCTAACGTGGCTTATAAAGACACAGATGTGTCACGATGCTATGCAAGGGTCATGCCCTTCTCCTTACAAGTCTGGCCCCAAAGCACAAGACAGACTGTGAAATCGAGTGAAGTCCGTTCTTCTTTAACAGGATGATATAAGACTATTGTTTTGCTTTAAAAGGAAAATTGTAACAAAGCTGTGCTTCCACTGTAGGTAAATTTTGAAAAATGGGCAAGTGGAGAACCAAACAATTACGATGGAAATGAAAAATGTGGTGTGTTTAGTGGCTACAATAATATGAACTGGAACGATTTATTTTGTGAACATATGCAGAACTATGTTTGCCAAATAAAAAAAGGTAAGATAACTTTCTTCCTTAAGAAACTTTTAGAGGCAAATAGGAGCATCCTTTCCAGGTCAGATCTGTGTGTATTAGAGCTGACTGTGCAATCAAGCAAAATGAAACACTTGTTGCATTTTAATTTAAATAAAAGCAGTTGAAACTATTAATTCATCCACGAGATATACATATGTAAGTGTGGGATGCATATAAAGCATGTTAAGGAAACAAAGTACAGCAGCCTAAAGTTGGGCAAAGTTTCTGTAAGCTTAACTTGTGGTCAGCTCTAACATGGTATTTTGCTGAGTGTGACATCTTTTTTTCAAATATTCTGAGAAATTCTGTGGAAAAAATTAAGCATATTGGGTAACCCTTAAGATTAACTTTATTACTTGGAATTAAAATGCTAACAACTGTATAAATGTATTTAACTGAGAGATGTCTGATAAATGTAATATATACAGATATTGATTTACATTGCAGGAGCATCACTGAAACCAGAGCCTACTTCCACATTCAGTAAGTCTTGTAATTTCGGTAACAGATACAAATTAACATATAATGATGTTAATTTCTATAGCAGACTGCTTAATGTTTTATCTTGTAGATTATGAATATATTGTTAGTGAAGATGACTGGATAATATATAACCACAAGGAATACTACTTCAGCAAGGAAGCAATGCCTATGGAAAAAGCCAGGGACTTTTGCAAGAAAAATGGTGGTGATCTTGCTGTCATTGAGAGTGAAAGTGAAAAAAATTTTCTTTGGAAATATGTAAGAAACATGGTTTACTTCAAAAACGTACCTTTCTGTCCTGCACTACAACACCTTTTTCAGCTGGCTTGTGAAATATTAGGAAGCAGTCCCCCTCATAAAAAAAAAAAAAAAAAAAAAAAAGAACAAGAAAAAGAAAAATCAGTGCCACCCTTCATGGGCTTTTCTACTTAGGTACTTTACCATAATTGTAATTTTGATAAACTGTTAACATTTAGACCGAAACCTCAGCTTCATTTCAGGAACAACCTCAGGGTGCAATTTTCAAAATCTTTGCTTTGTTGAGCTGAAAGTTACAGTTACTGAGGATATTTTGCTTTCCAACTCATCCTCTTCACAGAATTCAAGAAAAGCTTTTTCCCTTTTTTTTGTCAAGACATATCAGATTTTCATTAAGAGGTTTAAGCCCAAATATTTTCTAATAGGAGGAGAACTAACCTGATGATGGCCGTTCTTTCCTCCACATGATTAAGAGCTAAAACCCCACCATGTACTTGTAGCCTTTTGGCTAATTCTCACAGGCACATAATCCCAGCAGCTCCCACACACATTGCTTACTATGCAGTTGTACTAATGAAACAAAAGCAGGTTTTGATAGCTTGCTTATTTTATTTGAAATCTGTTTTCCTACAGCTCATGAAAATTCTTTTTTTGTGTGTTTTAGACATTCTATAAAGACTGGGGAAATAACTTCTTTATTGGCCTAAGTGTGAGCCTTGACAAGACATTCCGGTAAGTAAAAATAAATTAAGTTTGTCAGAATTATATTTGGCATAGCTGTCTGTAAAGGACTGCTGAAGTTCAGTGACTGGCACTACCTGTCTACAGCATGTCTTGACGTGAAGTTTTAAAATGCAGTGCTCCCATAATATTTTCACTCCGTTCCATTCTTTTGAATATGTACGCTGCTTTTGTGTTGTGAGGCTGAGATCTTCACTAACAGTCAGTGCAGTGTCATCCTCTTTTCCTTGTCAGATGAAAGATAAAATTGATTGGGAGTCTCCAGGTTGTTCTAGATGGTACTTGCAGACTTTACTGCATATTCAAATGTTCAAACAAGAAGAACCCTCAAAACCTACAGTGAGAGGAATCATGGTGGTTTTTAGAGCTGAAAAATAATTTTCCACATAGTTGTACTGTCAGAGCCTACAGGAGGACAACTTCAGCAGCTTCAGGCTGCGTGGAGTCATTACTCTTCTACAAATGTTTTTGAAAACTAAATACCCTGGGAATATCCTAAACCTCTCCTGGAGCCTTAGATGAGTTACAAACACATTTTTCCTGGGGCACTTTTCTCTTCCTTCCTCCTCCACCCCCTTTCCGCCCCTCCTCCTCTTTTTTTTTTTTTTTTCCCCTACTGTTTTTTTCCTGGGATTTGAAGCTTGGTCAGATGAGTCTTAGCCTTTTCATTTCAGTTTTTCCTCTGTTGCTTTAGGACGTCTTTCATGGGCACAAGCCACAGAGACCAAATAGTATCCAGCTTTCTACATTGCATCCATGCTCACAAAGCAGTTGTTTGTCCAGTTCCCTCTCGCTCCCCCATTAGTTTCATTGTTCTTCCTGCTGGACGATGGTGGCACTATTTGTCTTTTTATTATTTCTCTCAGTTTATTATGGAATATTTTTCCTATTTGGCTCAGGAAATTTGCAAGTGGAAGCAGCATCCTGTTGAATTCCTTATTTGTACTTTACTTGCAAAAACATGCATATAGTTGCTTAGTCTCCGAAACTGGAAAATCACTAAATTGTCCTGTAGCTGTTGTCTGAAAGCTCCCAGTCTTGGCAGATTCTGCACTTGGCTTTCTTCCTTTCATCACGCTGAGGCTTTTGCACCTTTTTCAATTTTTTTTGGCTACTTTTTGAGAATAAATTTGTGAATCACCAAACTAGGGAATGATTGTTGCACAACTGAGAGCAATAGCTGTATAATATTAAAGATTTCCTTCATTTAACAACATGGTTCCAAGTGGTCCCCCGTATGTGATTCAAGGCTCTCTCTTACCCAACGATATCTTTTATTATTGCTATTGGACCCAGGAAATTACTAAAAGAGGCTCAGGTTTCTGTGCTCCAGAGAAAGCCTGGTTTGATGTTACACTGGTGTGTTTGCTGCAAGCTATCAATATTCAGAGACCAAGAAGGGTTGGCATGACTAGCTGAGATGATTAGTTTAGACCCGGTTGTAATGGTTTGACCCAGGCTTTTCCTGGTAACCAGTTTGTAACCAGGGAAGTGATCATATTTACCCAGTATTCTGCACGATTTTACGTAACTGGGGTATAAATACAGAGGGGGAGAGGCCCTCGCTGTCTTTTGCCTTCTGGTGGATCCGAGGACGCAGGTTCTCTGCTATCGGTCTCACCTGTGCAGAGGAGTCAAGCCTTGTAGGCCTTGAGAGGCAGCTGTTGCTGGCGTCGGTCAGTGCGACTCTGCTATCTTAAGGAGAGTAGTAAGATTCTGTTTTTATTAGTTCTGTCCTGGGTTTTGAGTGTACATACCTGTTTTAGTTTCCCTTTTCCCTTTTTTCCCCTTTTCCCCTTTTTTCCTTCCCTTTTTCCTTTCCCTTAGGGGGTTCCCTCTACTGTGTGCATAGTATTTTAATTGTATATAACTGCTATATATATAAATATAAAAACTTTTGATGTAGTTCGGGTTGTTTCGGGTTCTTTAGTTTCTCTTGTAGTTTTTTTCTTAAAGTCTGAGAGAGGAAGGGAGGGGGAAGGATTTCACTGTGAGTTTGGGCATTTGGCAGGGAGCCAGGTCCAAACCATCGCACCGGTCCAGGTTAACAGAGTGGGCAGTTGATACAAAGATTTTTTGCGAATTTCAAGTGGAAGGCCTTGGTTTCCTTTTACCAGAGAACAACATGTGTTTGAAAGCTACGACATAGGAAACTTAAAATACAAAGTTCTAATATGTACTTTACAAAGTAATAATAACTAATACACCTAAGAATTGTGTTTTCCCCAAATTACTTCTTTCAGGTGGATGGATGGAACTCCAGTGAACTATGTTGCTTGGGCTCCAAATGAACCCAATTTTGCAAATAATGATGAAAACTGTGTGGTCATGTATAGCCAAACAGGTGGGTTCTGTAACAACATTCGGTCTACATAGTGCGGTACATAGGCTTGAGAGGGCTGCGTGTACAAGGGTAGGTCAGCAGTAGTACCGGGCAGGCTAATGTTTGATAAAGTGTTTAAAAGGCATAGGAAAATAAATCGCTCTCTTCTTTCATTCGTGCACTTAAAAACCTATTCAACTCTATGTAGCTAACACATTGGATTGCATCTACAATGTGATTCCTATTTAGTCAGAAAATTTCAACGTGAACAAATCAGACAAGCATCAGACCATCTGCAGGTAGTCGATTTTGCTCTAATTTCTGTCCATCTAATGATTACCTCTTGAAGACATCAGCTGTTTGTTAACATTTGAACAGTTCCTAAAAATCTAGGGTTTCACACAGTATCTGCTGAGCTGGAAGGGACCCACTAGGATCATCCAGTCCAGCTCCTTAACCTATGCAGGACACCCCAAGAATCACAGCATGTGCCTGAGAGCATTGTCCAAACGCTTCTTGAACTCCATCAGGCTTGATGCTGCGACTGCTTCCCTGGGGAGTTATTCCAGAGCCCAACCACCCTCTGGGTGAAAATCCTCTTCCTAATATCTAGCCTGAACCTCCCCTGACTGAACTTCATCCCGTTTCCTCTAGTCCTATTGCTGTACACTAGATTGAGAAGATCGAACCTCTGCTACCTCTTGTGAGGATGTCGAAGATGGCAATGAGGTCTCCACTCAATCTCTTCTCAAGGCTAAACAAACCAAATGACCTCAGCCACTTCTCATGAGGTTTCCTCTCCAGACCCTTCACCGTCTTCATAGCCCTCCTCTGGACACTCTCGAACAGCTCAATGTCTTTTCTATATTGCGGAGCCCAAAATTGCACACAATACTCAATGTGTGGCCACACCAGTGCAAAGTAGAACAGGACAATCACCTCCAACAGGACCATTGCCTCTCTTGACTGGCTGGCAATGCTGTTCTTGATGCACCCCAGGACATGGTTGGGCCTCCTGGCTGACAGGACACACTGCTGACTTGTATTCAATCTGCTGTTGACAAGAACCCTCAGGTCCCTCTCTGAAGTGCTGCTTTCCAGCCTCTTGTTTCCCAGATTATACACATCTGGGGTTGCCCCATCCAAAGTGTAGAATCTGACACTTGCCCTTGTTAAATTTCATACGGTTGGTGATCACCCAATGCTCTAATTTGTCACGGTGCCTCTGTAGGGCCTCGCCACCCTCGAGGGACTCAACAGCTCCTCTCAGTCTTGTGTCATCTGCGAATTTGCTAACTATCCCTTCAAGTCCTGTGCCCAGGTCATTTACAAAGATGTTGAAGAGCACCAGGCCCAGGATTGAGTTCTGCGGAACCCCACTAGTGACTGAGTGCCAGTCTGATGTAACCCCATTCGCTATGACTCTTTGTGCCTGACCCACGAGCCAGTTGCTCACCCACCTCATGGTGTGTATATCAAGATGTACACTGGACTTTTTGTCCAAAAGGATCCTTTGAGAGACAATATCAAAAGCTTTGCTAAAATCCAAAAAGATTCTGTCTACTGGTTTCCCTTCATCGACTAGTTGGGTTACTTTGTCATAGAAGGAAAGTAGATTCTACAAACAGGACTTCCCCCTCATAAAACTCTGCTGCATGTGACCTACGACTACATTGCCCTCCAGGTGATTTACAATGCCTCCCAGAACAACCCTTTCCATTATCTTACCGGGCACTGAAGTAAGACTTACAGGCCTGTAGTTACCAGAGTCGTCCTTCTTGCCCTTTTTGAAGACTGGGACAACATTTGCCAGCTTCCAGTAAGCTAGGACCTCTCCAGATTCCCATGACTGTTCAAAAATCATTGAGAGAGGTCTCGCAACAACATCAGCCAGCAGTTTGAGGGCTCTTGGATATATCCCATCAGGCCACATAGATTTATCTATATTATTTATTTATAGTTTGCCTGTGGCTTTGGTTATTTCTAAACAATGCTATATGCTGTATTTTAATTAAAATAAATGCAAATATCCTTCAATGCAGCGAGTTGAAAGTAATTGTGCTTACACTAGCCAAGCACTTAGTCTTCTTTGGAGCAGTTAATCTATTCTAATTTTAATCATTTCTAACCTCAAAATCCATAGCTGAGATATTCTTCCTAGGCTCTGCTAGAGATCAGTGGAAGGAAGTGGACACTCTTGGGGGGTAAATATTATGTCCTGTTTTGGAGATCTTCTTTAAGACAAGATTAATTATGTCCTTAACTTCACAGAACTAGAATGACAGTATCTCCGTTAAAGATAAGGTATGATTAGCTCTGCTGAAGATAATTAATTACCTTGTGACTGTCTGCAGCCAATGAAATGGATGCCATTTTCTTATTTGATCCTGATCCATAAAATAGAGATGATGATTTTAATGTTATGTTCTTACATCACATCACTGTAGGGAGAAAATTTACCCAGAAGACTATAAGATTTTTTGTGTGTGTATGTGTATATATCGTAGAGACAGTGTGATCCTAGTGGTCTTACAAATCTTATAGAGGTGAATTAAGCATTTGAACTACAACTCCTCTTTGGCAATGCTATGGTTTTGCAATGCTATGATTTTGCAATATTAAAATATTTATATTCTCAGATAAAACATTTCTGTTCTAATTTTTTGCTGGAAAACTGAGTTTTTCTAAGGAACGTACATAAAAATAACATTATTTCTGGGAGAGAGAAATACAAGTACTGTAGTTAGTTCTACTTTCTGTGGTAGATTTGTATTAAGAAAGGACATGTTTTTATCCCAGTCTCAGTTGCATTTTGTTTTTCTTCTGATTTGCTTTCAGGTACGTGGAATGACCTCAACTGTGGCAGTGTTGAGTTATTCATCTGTGAAAGGCTTAACAATACTGTTCGTCCAACTGTTGCTCCCACTTCACCACCACCAAAGGGGGGGTGTCCAGAAGACTGGCTCCTTTTTGATAACAAGGTGCAGTATGCAGTGACAGTATATTGTATTTTAAGAAGAGCAGAATAAAACCCATCTTTGATTCGGTTGTTTGGTTGTAGCAGGTTTTTCCGTTATCATGAAGGGTATATTCTTATTGTGTATATTTAAAGACTCTAAACGTACGAGTCCTGAAATAGAAATTATAGCCTTTATTTGGATCACAGCAGTTACGAGGGAGGTCATGAAACATGGAAGCTTCATCTTATATTTTTGCTAGTGTTTTGTGTTCCCAAGGATGGCTGAGCAACTTTCCTTATGTACGTTCTTGTTTCCTGTGCTGAGCTTATCTGGCTGCCACGGGTTGCCTGGACACTTAGTTGTCCCTTGCTTACTATGCACTGGCTTTTAAAACACTAAGCCACCTTCCCTTGGGCAAATTTATCAGACTTTTTTCTATAACCAAATACATATTGAGACTTTTAAATAATTCATAAGCTTTACCACGTTTCATTATGTAAGGTTACTCTCAGCCTTCTCCAATGGTAAAAAGTTCAGCATAAGAGACTATGTGTTTAAAATCCATAGATTGTCATCAACGAAGCTATAAAAGTTATAAAAAACCCAGTGTACACTGTTGAGAAAACACCTAGCAATGAAGATAATAATTGATTACATTTCTCCATCTGTCTTCATTTTGGCTAAGCCAAAATATGGTTTCTGTTTGATAGAGGTCCTCTGAGATCCACTGGCTGCTGTCTCCCCTTTCTCTTCCTTTCTCAGTCTTGGGGAAGGGAGTCTCAAACTCAGTTTGTTGCCTTTCATGGTGCTCTTTCAAGATAAAATGTCTCTCTTCCTCACTCCCTGGAAGAGGAGCTTCCAAAGGCTCCTTCCTCCACTCCTTTCCAAGTGACTTCTGACCATCATGGCGCTGCCTCCCTTTTGCCCAACTCTTGCCCTCAATCGCCTGATTAACTTTTCTGATACATGCTTTAATTAACACGTTTATGTTGCTTGACTCTGACAAAGCTGTCTAATGGTGTGTTGGTTAAATCTCATAGATCAAGAGATGGTAAATTCATGATTTTCTTCACTCTTTTCCTACGATTATCCTGTCAGAACCAAACCTGGTCTGACAAATAGGGCCACAGAAGCTATGTTTAGCTTCAATAACGTATCTTATTCTTGTTTGTTTTCTGAGGTGGTCTTAAGCATTCCTCACACAAAGTCACACCTCTGAAGTGTGCTTAGAAGCTTTAACATAATTTCTACTGAAGTCATTAGTCTGACATATTCCTTCTCCTGAGTGTATGCGAAAAGTTGGCATTTATACTATTTTTCTAGTCTAGATCATCTCTCTCATAATGACAAGCTAGAAAGGACTGTTCAAGCAGCTAACCTCCCTTTTTCCCTTGAAATATCCAACTTGCCTTGTTTGAGATTAAAACGCCGTTCAGTTGCAGATTTGGCACATTTCTCTTTTTCAGTGTTTCAAAGTATTTGGCCTTAATGAAAACGATACGTTGACATGGCATGCTGCACGGAACAATTGTATTAATTTTGGAGGAAACCTGGCTACTATATCAAAAAAAGAAATACAAGGTATAAAGTTACAGTGTTTTGATAGACTGGACGAGGCGCATAGTAACAGAAAGATTGAAACAGATGTTGCAGCTTTTACAAATATAGGCTCTTATTTGTGCCATATTAATGTAAAGTTATGCTGAATGTGAAATTGCACCTTTGGAAAAATGCTTGAATAGGTTTTAGTGTCTCGATTAACTTTTAAAATGATAGCTTTGGGGTTAGTATATGGTGTAGGAAGGAATTCGTATTGTTCAAATGTTAAGATTTTGCATTAGGGACTTGTCATATAGGAACATGTCCTTTTTTTTTTTTTTTTTCTTAAGTGTAGTTTTAAAAATAGCACACAAAGGGAGTAATATCCAAAAGAAATCATTATACGCCTAGCAGCTGAGCCAAATGCTGTGAGTGTCAGTGGAGGACACATCCTCAGGCAGCAGGAGGCTCTAATTCTGGAGTCCCAAATTCCCCTATTCCCCTTTCTCTGTTGGACCTCAGCCTTCCGGTCTTGCTTAGCGTGTTACAGTTTTTTTGGTGTAAGGCCTTGTGTTTGCTCAGGAAACGTAATGCTTTGGGTCCTGAGGCCTGCACGTGGACCATCTCCTAGCTCACTCCGTCAGCGTTTGTGGTTTATCCTTTTTTTCTGTAGCAGAGGAGGGACACTTTTAGTGGAAACAGTGGCAGTCTAGGTAGGAGCTAAGGGAAAAAGCATCTATCCTTCCAAAAAGCTGAGATCTCAGTACATAACGTACTTGGTTATTAAGCAGCTTCGTGTTAAGTCTGTTTAGAAATGAAGTTATTAAGTCTGGTTAACAAAGATGAAGAGAGGCTGCACAGCCTGTAGACTAATTTTCTATGTGCTCAAGGTTTAGTGCACTTGTGCTAGTTTCTGTAATACCATTAAAACATTTTCCTTGCTTCCTCAGGTGATGAACAACACAGAGAGTACACATAAATTCCTTAAAAATTTTTGAAAGCAATTTTATGTATCAAAAATTGCCCATCTTTGTGTTTGTAAATGCTTTTTCTAACATCTTTAGATGACTTTTCTTTTTATTTTTATCATAAATAGGATAAACCAAAACCTACCATCCTAGTTCTAGGCACTCTTAAAGTCTGCACTGTTGGGGAAAGGTGCATTCCTTTCCTGCTTGTACAATTTTTCTGTTTTCCGTCAGCTTTCCTCATGTCTCTCTTAAAAAATGCTGCAACTGATGCTTGGATTGGACTGAATGACATAAATCAGGAACACACGTACTTATGGACGGATGGAAGTCCGCTTTACTACACAAATTGGGCAAAAGGTTCCCGGAGTTACTATAGTAAGGTAAACACTAGTTTAGTTTTATCACTTAAGCATTATAACTTTGGTAGATGAGTAAAATGTATGTAGTTATTTTCTGTAAAGTTTCCTTTATAAAGACTTGCAGTAACCTTGTTCCTTTAAAAGCAGAGTAGTCGTGTGGGAGTTCTACCTTCACGGATTGTCATCTACTACTTTTTCTTGTCATGGTTCTGTATGTATCCAGACAGAGGTTTTGGAGCATTATGCAAAACTCGGACAAGCGAGCAGCTGTACTTCACCCTGACCGATCGGGAGATTTAAAGCAGCAGCTGTCTAATTTTGGGATATAGTGAATATTGTTTAGACTTGATGAAAATACTCACATATCTGTGTATATTTACTTTTCTTGTCACTGAACTTACTAAGATAAATTCACGGAAAGAACTCTTCAAAAGAGGGAGACTGAGTCTTTCTCATTTTTTTCCTTCTCCCTCTAATCTTCTGAAAGATCTGTTCTTTGCATGCTTTGAATCTTTCAGCACTGCTATACCATTTTGTGTTTACTTGCAAGACAAAAGTGTTATTCAGTAATTATAAAATGGCTGATGTAGAATAATGCTTGATAGTACTATTTCTGTACTCCTTTGCTAAATTTACCTAGTTTCTCTCTTTTTTTATTTCATAATGGAAAGCTAAAATGGGAAAAAGTTCTGTGAGGTCCAACCTCTGCTGCCATTCGGACCAGAGCTGGGTTTTGGGATCTCCAGGACATCTCCATCTCATGCATGTGTATGCTTTCTGTAGAAGGCTATGCCTATTTCCCTATAGAAGTTGCTCCACACAGAACGTCCTTTACTTGCAGCCAAGACCTGGGCTATTGCCTCTGAGGGTGTTTGGAGGTAGTGTGAGATTATGCTGATACGAGGTGGGGAGAGCTGCTGTTTCCTACTGCAGCAAATGAGGAAGGTGAAGAGCCCGAATCACAGTGGAAAGGGTTTGGGAGATGTCCCTCTTAAGGTCGTTTCTGATTGCTACCTCTACGTTACTGCATTGTGGTGACAACTTTTGGTTCCTAGTGCTGAACTGTGGTGTGAAGAGGATTTCAGCTCTGAGGCAAGCTTCAACGCTCAGGAAAGTTTCCTCATAACCTCCAGTAAAACAGCAACAGAGCTGGAAAGTCCTGTGGGCCACACCTAGCACATGTCTACCTGCACACCCATACATGTGCATGCACAAAGGTTATATACATACCAGACGCTTTTTCCTGCCTCTGTGCTGTTCTTTGCAACTCCCTTCCTCGTCCAAGTGTAAACTTTCCTAGGACTGAGTCGTAAATGCCTCTTGTCATATTACTGCTCCTGACCATTCCTTGTATGAGTTCAGGCGTTCAGATTATCCATCTGCGTGTGGTAGATGAGTCAGTAAATCCAGAGGGCTAGGGATGTTTTTTTACCTGTCCATATCTTTTTCTTGTTAATCTCATTCCTTCTGTAGGATGACTGTGTCTTTATGTTGAAGAACCCTATTGAACAAGCAGGGAAGTGGAAGGATGAAGAATGTAAAGCAAGCAAGAGCTACATATGCCAGAAAAGTTCTGGTGAGATTTCTATCACCACTTTCTAGTCTAGCTGATTTAATATGGTTATGTCAAACTGGCATTAAAGGTGACTTTCCCATTTTCAATCCTATTTTAACTGAAATTAATCTGACAGTATCACCTGCGCTATCGACCATTTCAACAAAATGAGCACATGTTATTTTTTGAAGAAAAACTCTTGTCCTTCCCTATTTTAAAGACTAGATCTGTAAATAAATAAATTTTAAAAATCCATGGATCATCATGTATTTTACTGGTTTTGGTGAGCAGGTGAGAGAGGGAACAGTACTTTTGTCTTTATATGGGTAAATTCTTCAAAACCATAGTTCTGCTGTTATGTTTAAAAGCACTGCAACTTCTTTGTTTTGAAAAGCTGCCCTGGTTGATTTTCTTTACAGTCTTACTCGGGAAATTTCAGCAGCAGCAACTCTATCCCTCTGCTTGCTCACGCTGTGCTTACTGTACCCTCTTCCTTGGCAGAAGTAAAACAAATGCTAATATATAACGGAAAAATTGAAGGAACTGTTCCCTTCAATGCCCTAGGTTATTACAGTATGCTTTGGGAAGGTCTAGAGCTTACGAGACGTGTTCCCGGAGGTGATACAAATATTTATGCTAAAGGGTCGTTCTGACAAGAATTAGAAAATTTTGTCACAGACCATGAAAATGTGGCTTTCGTCACTGCAGTCGTAGTTGGGACACGCATTAATTTATTCCAGCCTCTTTTAATTACTTGGCTACTCCAACTCACTAGGTCTTCTCTGTGTTATAATACCTAGACCATATAAAACATTTGACTTTTCTGTTTGTTTGCCTGTTACAGACCCCAAACTGCAAATCTCCCAGCCACTATTTCCAATGTTTGGCTTCAGTAATTATGGTGATGACCGCTACGCTGTCATCAACTACAAAATGAGCTGGGAAGAAGCACAGAAGAACTGCAGAGACCAATTTGCAGAACTTGCTAGCATTTTGGATCCTTATGCTGAATCTTACCTGTGGTTACAAATATTAAAGCATGGGGAACCTGTGTGGATTGGTCTTAACAGCAACACAGTGAGTCAGTTCATAAAATGCTTGTGACAATCGTAGCACTAACCTAATCGGCATAGATTAGCCATATTTCTCACTCAGAGGCTGACAGGATCCACTGATGTGGGTGCTGTTTTTTCCCATGGGAGTGTTATTGATCAGATCTGTGAGTGTGTGTAGGGCATCAAAACCTTATTGAGGTACCTGATTTCCTTCACCTTCAAGGGGTTTCACACATCTAAATGTTTGGACATAATGTAAGTAATAACTGCCACAGTTGCATTTAAAAGGCCACCAAGGATGTAGCTGCAGTAGACAATGTCTTCAGTGGTAAAAGTGGCCATGGAGTTTCCATTTCCATTGCCACAGTCTACCACACTCTAATGTAGGAGCGTTGCAGTTTCTGAAGATACGTTGTGGAGCACACCACTGAAACAATTTGGGTTAAAACCAGTTCTTACTTCATGAGGTTATTTTAAGCCTTGTTTTAATTCACATCCTAGCACTGTAAGAGCTTGGCTGGATAATAAGGGCAATGGCAAGGTGCAGCATAGAGGCGGGAGCAAGTCTCTGGCAATGGGGAGACCTTAGACAGGTTTTTGGAGCTGAAGCCAGTGCCTTGTGAAAAACTGACAACAAACTCAGTCAGCAAGGAGTGAAAAGATCTGAAAGGGGAAGTATCTATTAGAGGCATGTAAAAAGAACATGAAAAATATGGTGTAGCCGGATATTTGTGGAACCAGAGTTGCGAGGAAATCAAGCCAAGAGAGGTAGGGCTCGGTCGGACACAGGACTAAGAGCAGACACAGGTGCTGAGGTGAAAGGAAGCTGCACTTCAGTGAGAGCAGGCACTAGGAAACCAGGATTAGACAGGAATCTAGGATGAAACATGGCCAGGGACTTGAAAGAAAAAAAGACAGGAAAGGAACTGGCTTAAAGAACTGGATTGGAGCCTGCCTCCAAAGATCACAGGAGGTTAGACTGCATAGGACAGAGTGACAGGAGCCATGGATGTGACTGTGTTTTGGAAAGAGTGGCGAAATCCACTGAAAAAATGCTTTTAGCTCATCATTAGTAGCTGGTCCTTGCAAGAACTAGAAACCTATCACAAGCCTCGTTAGCATGGGTGGCAGAGGTCTCTGGCGTGCACGCCGTGAAAAATGTGGTCAGTATTCCTCTCTCTGCTAGGACTTCTGCTTTTTCTGTTTGCTTTCTAAATATATAGAGAAGCCTGTGTTAGAGAAATGTTAACTATAGTTTGCAATCTTCATTTGATCTGTGTATATATGCATATCAAAGGATTTTGTCCTTTGACAAAATCTTCAACTGTATGTTCAAATTTGTAATTGCAAAGTCCTTTGCCCATTTAGTGCATGAGATGGATGGTGTGAATTCAACAACGTAAGTTGCGAACTAAATAAAGATCGGTAGGACCGCTGCCCTAACTGCTGTGGAAAGTGGAAGTCTGGACCAGAATCTCATGTAGTCATAACAGGACAAATTAATTTTGTGTGAAAAACTGTGATTCTGATTTTACCTATTTTATTTACATAAGTTCAGGTACAGTCTTAATTTTATTTCGATCTAATTCTTGTATGTAGCATAATCTTTATTGTCATTTGCTTTCAGACTCGTGGCCATTACGTATGGTCAGATAGAAGGAGGAGCAGGTATCATAACTGGGCCAGTGGAGAACCAAGTAAGAACACAGCCTGTGTCTATTTAGATTTGGATGGGTTTTGGAAGACAGCATCTTGCAATGAAACATTTTTATCTCTCTGTAAACAATCCAATGGTAAGTTGTGACTGGGAGAAATATGATTTGGGAAGCTGGAATTTAAATTAATGGCTTTACTTGAATTTAGCTTTTCCACATATGCAAGGATTGTGGTAGATGGTGTATGCCTTGCGGTAAACTATTGCTTTTGCTAAAGAACAGCTCCCAGATCCAGTCTGTCTTGAGCGATTTCCAGACGTTTAGTTTTGCAAGCCAGTCAACACAGGCACATCATAAAGATAACTGTAACATTTCATACCACACGCAATAGTCCTTTTCTGCATCTTTTTTTGTTGAGAACTGCAGAATTGATCAACTTTAACCTAATTATAAATATATTAATTATATATTTTTACATTTAAAGTGATCCTTTGTAATACTGAGACATAACAAACTTCTGTCAGCGTAGCAGCTGAATTGATTAATAAATTTGTTGAAAGTGTAAGATCTGGGGAACTTCTGCTGAGCCTCTTCACAGCTCAAATATTGCACCTAATTTTCAAACATATTTTAAATTATGCGTGAACTTTACGATTTCTGCACTATACTTCACAACAAATTTTATCTTCGACTTTTAACGGGTGATGCCATAGGCTACTAATTCAGCTTTTACATAGGTTTAGGATGTGAGTACAAGGGCAGGTACAGACAGCTTCTCTGACCGACCTTACTACAGACTAGCTGGACATTAGTCACTGGCTTACGGTGGTGTCGAGATCCTTTATGTATACTGACGCATTCCTCATTCTGTTTCACAAGTTTAAGTAAGAATTTCTTGCTGAAGACAATTACGGTTAGACTCGTGCAAGTCTTTTTTAGCAGATTGGAGAACCAGCTCCAGCCAGTATAGTTCGTTCCCAGTTTACTATGTTTAGTTCAATATTTTGTCATTAGTTATGGCTATGGAGTATTCCTTTTCCTGGAATCTGTGTCAACTTGGTAGGGCTGATGTGTGGTGCAGGAGTAAGTTTCCCTCGGCTTAAAACTCATGTGTCTTCTTAATAGAGTTAATCCCTAGTGAACCACCACAGCTTCCTGGAAAGTGTCCTGAACCAAAACGTGGTAGGTCCTGGATTCCCTTCCGTGGCCATTGCTACTATGTTCACACCGCTTCTGAGGAAAGCTGGCCTGATGCTTCTATGACATGTATTCAAATGGGTAAGTGCCTTTTTTTACTGGGATATTTTACAGGTGGTTTGTGTTTCTCTGGAACCAAGAGATAATATATAGGTGTATGTGTGTGCGTATCAGTTATAAGTTACAGCTACTTTAATTTTATTATTGAGCTTTTTTTTTTCCCACTCTGTGGAAAAGCTGATCACGAAGCATGTCGTAATTATTTACTGAATAAATTTCTAATGAAATATCTTGCTGAAATTATATATAACCTTTAATTGATATTTTTAGGTGCTTCTCTGGTTTCCATAGAAGATTCAGCAGAAATGAACTTTCTCTTACTTTATTTGTCTCCACTTGCAAGTGACTTCAGAAAATTTTGGATAGGATTGTTCAAAAATGTTGATGGTAATTATTTCACAATGCATACTGAGACGAAAATAAAAAACTAAATAGAGACAATACTAAATAACATTAATATACCAAATGCTAACACTAATATACTAAATATTAAAGAAATAATCAGAGAAATCAACTGTTAAATGTTCAATAGTTTTTTCTGCTAAAATACTTAAACCAGCAAGAGGTCTATGCTTTTTGTTTCTTTACTGTAATTAGAGTACATTTCAGTCTGTAAAAGGTTTTAACTTAGCACTGCAGTAGTTGATTACAATCTTTCCTGTTGCTTTTTTTTACTCAAATTGTTTGACAGTTAACCAACAGTAGTCTTTTTTTAGAAAAATGCTAAATAAAAGCTGAGGCAGCCTTAAGTTAAATTTTATTTCTAAACAGTGCAGGGGATAGCAAGTCATATGAGCTGCCTAGAAATATTTCTTAATCCAAATTTCTTTTTTTGTTTGTTTGGTTTTTTTCCACAAATTTGTGGTGAAACTTTTTATTTTCATCCCAAAATACTTCATGACTGTCCCTGTCTCCCACCACCAGCAACAGCCGGCATCTTGTTGCATGATTGGCCAGATTCATCTGTCCTAGCCAAAAACTAGCAGTACAAAAGCAGCGATTCGTTCCTGACCTGGTGCACTACACTGCCACACCGCTATGTGCAGTGCAAGCAGAGGCAAGAGGACAGTGCAGCTGCAGATAGGGAGAGAGAGAGGGGGCAGCAGTGAAACAATTGCTTGTCGTATCAGGATATGCTGCCACAGAAGCGCACCCTGAGGGAGCAGAGACAGCAATTTTTCCTACTTGATGGGCCTCAGCAGGAAATGAGCAGGGAGTTGTTATTAAAGAGAACTGGTTCATTCTGCAAAGACAACCAATTCGTCCATCTCTAATAAGGCAGCTCCTCCCAAGTCATGGATACACACATAAAGAAAAAACCCTGAGCAATCTGTATACTTGAACGGCAGACTATGGCTCACACAAGGTGCTCTGCTTTTGTTAAGGCTCCAAGGCACAGGTGAGTCTCAGGCGCAGGCTTCAGCTAAAACTCTTTGCGTGGCTTGGGCGTGCCTTGCTTACATCACCAGCAGCTACGGCCCTTAAGGCTGATGGAGTTTGTCTTTGAGGACGTACATTTGGCACACTGCCACCTGAACATCTCTGGCTGTTAAAACAGTGAGAAATGAGCCCTCTGCGATGCTCATTTAGTTAACTAATACATTCCATATCCAGTGTCATTGTGCCTGTCAGACGAGAAAAACTTCCCCGCTTTATTCATTTACTAGGTAATACTTTCAATTTTAGGGGAATGGATATGGACAGACAGAAGTGCAGTAGAATTTGTCAACTGGGAGAAAGGTGAGCCAACAGTAATTTATGATGAACACTGCGTTGACATGGATGTCTCAAGTGGAACCTGGAGGAATTATTACTGCTCTGTTGACCAGAATTTTATTTGCAAAATTCCTAAAAGTAAGTTCTGAATTTTTGTGCACTGGCTTATTTTAGAAGTAGTGGCTAATATGCATCAAGCCAAACTACTTACGTATTGGGTATACTTTTCACATTAATGCTGATACGTGTGTATCTGCATCAAAGGAAAGACTAACTTTTCTGTTAAGGACAATGAAAATTAATACTGGGGAAAAAACTCAGTTATTGTTTCCTTCTCTCAGTTTAAAAGCATTAATATTTTGGCATTTGCTGCACCCTGGTGTAGGGAGAACATATTACCTATTGAGAAAGTGGAGAAATTTCATAGTCATTACAGTTAAGTGAATCATACTCCCCAGGCAATGGAGAAGAAAAGGAAGTTGCCTAAAAATACATCTTAAATGCTGTTAAGTACAAATGTGCTTTTCACTTTTGTAACAGTAAAAAACCGAGTTCGGTGTGAAGTGTGAAGCCTAACACTGTGGAAGTGTGAAAACTTTGAACGTCTGTCTCCTCTACCAAAGAAGTTTTGAAAGCTATTAATAGTGAAACAGCAGTTTGGGGTTTTTTTTTTCTGGTATATTTAACATGAATATTTGATGGATTCCTCCAGACTCGTTAGGGAAAATGTTTTCATATATTTTTCATGTCCATGTAGCGTGTTCAGCTGTAGTGTCAGAAAAGACATGGATCTGCTCAAATGAGACTAGAGCAGGGCAACAAAGGTGACCCGAGGGCTGGAGCACTTCCACTGTGAGGACAGGCTGAGAGAGTTGGGGTTGTTCACCCTGGAGAAGAGGAGGCTCCTGGGAGATTTCGCAACAGCTTTCCAGTAGGTAGAGGGGGCTTACAGGAAAGATGGGGAAGGACTGTTTATCGAGGGAGTGCGGTGACAGGACAAGGGGTAATGATTTTAAACTGACTGGAAGAGGGTAGATTTAGATCAGATAGCGGGAAGAAATTATTTACTGTGAGGGTGGTGAGACACTGGAAGATTGCCCAGAGAGGTTGTGAGTGCCTCATCCCTCCAGGTGTTGAAGGCCAGCTTGGACGGGGCTTTGAACTACCTGGACTAGTGGAAGGTGTCCTTGCCCATGGCAAGGGGATTGGAACTAGGTGATCTTGAAGGTTCCTTCCAACCTAAACTATTATATGATTCTATTATTTTTTTTTAATTTGATAGGAATACAAAGTAAAAATTATTTGCACGGTATTTATTTAATCTTCAAATGATGCCTTGAAAACTGAGTATAATGTATACATATTTTAATTTTAAAGCTATTGAAGTTGAGCCAACCCATAACTCACACGTCAATAAAGGTAAGTTGGTTTCTTATAAGCCCATTAAATAGAAATTTCAATAACTTTAAAGGCATTTATTATTTACAAGTAAAATTGCCTCCAGAAAATTTTCATTTAAATACTCATTTAACTGTCACAGCTGATTTTATTTTAATTTTTTTGAAAGGAGATCTGTTCTCTCAATCTGGTTGGTTTATTTTGGTTTTCTTTACGAATGGCATGCTGCAGTACAATCCTTTCAAAAGGAACATAGAAGTAATTGGGCCCAATTTTGCGTTGTCCACCCTAGAACATGCATCAATTTTAACTGCTGTTATGATTGTTCAGTATTTTCACAGTTCATTCTGTTAGTTTACTTAGGGAGACGTTTGCTGTATGTAGTAGCGGTCTCTGGCCATTTGTAGTAATTGTTCTGTTTTCTTTTTCACAGCATCAAAAAATGAGGCTGCTGTTTCATCTGCAAATAGTTTAGGTGGGATGATTGTTGTACTGTTTTTCCTTCTGCTAACAGGAACTGGGCTTACATTCTATTTTTTCTATAAAAAAAGACGCGATCGACAAACAATTACAGCCAGTTTTGACAACGCCATATACCGTGGTGATGCTGGCCTTGGAACTCATGAGGCAAATTGTCTTGTTACCAATATTGAAGAAAATGAGCAGGCAACAGTATAATAAGCAGGGTAATACCGAGCCTGATTTTGAAAGGAATTAAAGCACTGGGATACAAGAATTCTTAAGGCAAAGCAGTTTTCTCCTATGGAAATTCTAGTTCATTTTGCACAGGATGCTTCTTGCTTTCTGTATTAGCAGGAACGAGCAATCTGGCAAGGCAGATCTGTTCATGAACTGTAGTTCCTGGGAGGACTGTTGAGCATTCACATAGATGCGGAGCTATGCTGTGTAAGTGAGCAGGCAGGTAGTTTCAGTGTCTGCATGAGTCCAGCATCACTTTTAGGCACAAGAAGAAGCATGCTCACCTGTCACAAAGGCACAATAGACAGCGATAGCTACCAAAAAATGCAGATTTATTGTAAACAAAATTACTTGGCATTTCCTCCGACAAAGTTAAATTAGAAGTTTGGATGTCTGTTGGGAATATACTACTACACAACCAATTCTTAAGTTTTAAAGAATATTCTGTCTAGAAAGATGAACCACAATGTGCATGCACTCAGTCATAAAGGAGAAAACCTCCCACTCAAGGGTATCCGAAATATACACTCGCCAAAGTGGGGAGGGGTGAGGACTCGCTCAATCTGCTGAAGTATCCTTACGTGGCCTCCCAGCCTAAGGGGAGGGTTCCGGCTGCAGTCGCTTATGTCGTGAAGAAAAACTGAAACTGGTCTTCTAGTGGATGTCCATTTATATGCTAGTCGAGAGTGCTGTGGCCAGTTCCAGGATGGCAGCTGTTACCAGTGAGGTATTGCTGTTCAATTTTCTATAATCATTAAATGCCATTGCAGACTGGTTATAAAGGGAGAGGGTGCAGCTAATTGTCTGTCTCCTTCCTGTTAATCACACTCCCCTTAAGCTGCAGTTCCCAGAGGTGCTGAACAGTGCAGGTAGCTTTAGATTGCAGCACTGCAGGTAGGAGTTCCAGGACCCTAACGCCAACAGCTTCCACTCCGTTCTCCTGCCGCACTCCGTCACTAGCAGATGCTGTCTGACTGCTCAATCGTCAAATCCCAAGATACTCCTTTTTCTGAAAGGGCTTAAGAGCCACCTCCACGGTCAACAACCACTTTTGCTCAGGTGGCCACAACTGAGTTGAAGCTATGGGATATTTTTCTGCTATGCCCATACCCCAAATATGATTCACCGTTAATTTACCAATTACATGAATTCATGATGTGGAGTGAGCGGTCCAGATCAAACACTGCAGCTTCTAGGTTGTTTTTTTTTTTTTCCCCCTTTACTCCTTCACCTCCTCTCTGTCCTGCCTCACAGAGAGGTGATTGTCTTATTCCTCCCAGGTCCCTAGTTTTCCCCTCTAGCAATTTTACCAGGGCGTGAGTATGGTCAGTAGATATTTTGTGCAGCATCTCCCAGGGTATTCCTAGCGCTATTGCTGTTGGCCATAGGTTGTTCCCTCACAGATCATAGTTTGACCTGGCTTGCCTCAGGAAGGTTCAGACTCCTGGGAATAGGGGGCAGTCAGGGTGAGGTTTGCCTCTAACTTGTCTGACTCCCCTATCCGCATTGGCCTGAATCAGCCCATCCCATCTTCTGCCTGTTAAGAGACTATATTGCATAAAATTTCTGCCCAAGTCATTACGTGTGGGGGTGAATTTTGAGGGATTTGCTGATCACAGTCTATGGCCCTTTGAATCTTTTCTTTAAGATTCTGGACATGTATTTTTGAAGTGTCTGGTAGCCCTGGATCTGACTCCTGATATCTTTCAGAGGGCAGAGCCATCTAGAAGGATGAAGAAATGGTTTCTTGCTTGAGGGTAGTGAGTGTGCACGGAGAGGGCAGGATGCTTTGGAGCCTCCTCCTGTAATGCAGAGGCTAGGAAGGAAACCAAGGTTTTCTCATAAGCGGAACAGAAAATGGACTTGTGGGGAAGCCTCTGGGGCGATGAATACATTCTTTCCTTTCTTAGAGAGCTTCAGAGGAACTGTATGGAGTGTTTTGCAATGCAAGAAGCCACTGAGAGAAAGTTTACAGACAAGCACTCTCTCTGCAAAGGTACCATGGAAAGTGTAGACATTTGTTTTTAAACAACCTGTTAGAGAACAAAAACTTTTCTGGTCTCATGTCTGGAACACGTTCAGTCTGAAGAAAAGGTGCCGATAGTTTCACTTGCTAGATGTGGCTAGCTTAGGGTCTACCCTTGAGGGGTGGTAGTGGAAAGCAAGAAAAACAGGAAGAAGAAATGGTGTATTGAGTGTACGGTACCTGTGATCAGTGGGGTCAGTGAGTTGGATTAATCAGATGTCAAGAGGGAGACAGAATAGTAATGGGGCTTGATTACCCACCCAAAGATTTCACCTGCATTCCACGTTGCAAGAAAGTAGTTTCTTATTACGAGGCAGTGGGAACAGCAGCTTTTTCTCCTGGCAATGGCACTTTTAATGTCAGAGCTACCATGTGGGAGGGTAATGGTTGTTATGCTGCTCTCTAAAAGTAAACGTCTGTTAAAGGCAGAGTTTGCTATGTAATCTTAACTTAATGATGCATTTAAAAACAATCAACCCCCACAGACCCCTAGAGAGACCCTCGACACCTCCATAAAGCCCATATGTACCCCAGCAGACACCTGTAGACAGCTTAGAGGCACCCAGAGAGCCCAGATGTACCCCTAGAGAGCCCCCTACAGCCCATACGTACCCGGATAGACCCCTGTAGGCAACCTAGATAGAGACCCCCATGGAGCCCATGTGTACCCCGATAGACCCCTAGAGAGACTGCAGAGACACCCAGGCAGCCCAGATATACCCCTAGAGAGACCCTACAGAGCCCCTCAGGGCCCTGATGTACCCCGATAGACCCCTGTAGAGAGCCTAGAGACCCCCATAGAGCCCATCTGTACCCTGATAGAGCCCTAAAGATACTGTAGATACACCCACAAAGCCCAGATGTGCCCCTAGAGGGAGCCCGGAGAGCCCCAGAGAGCCCATATGTGCCCTGACAGACCCCTATATGTAATCTATGGATGCCTATAGAGCATGCCTATATACCCTCGAGACCCACCCCAGAGCCCATAGGTACTCCGATAGATCCCTAGGGAGACCCTATGGAGCCCTATAAAGCCCACAGGTACCCCGACAGAGCACTACAGAAACCCTACAGACTCCCCTAGAGCCCTTATTTCACCCGGTAGACTGCTATGGAGATCCTAGAGGGCGTTTCGGGGCAGAGCCGAAAGCGGTTCCGGGCGGAGCCGAAGGCGTTTTCGGAAGGATCCGAAGCTGTTCGGGTGTGATCGTGCTGCTCTGTGCTGCCCTCCTGTGGGGATTTTTCGGTATTGCAGGAGCGTGCTCCTCTCTGCCGCCATCCTGTGGGGTTTTTTCGATACTGCAGCACGGTGCCTTGCAGACGCAGAATCGAGGCGGACACCGGGTGGGCGGGGGAGCGAGTTGCTCTGCGCATGCGTTTCCGTCGGAGGGTAAAGCCCCGCGGCGCCGGGGGGTTATATGTTTGGCGAACCCGCAACGCGTCTTTTGTCCGGACTGAGGGATGGACTGCTGTATGCGCGTCGCTGTGCAGGGCTGAACGCTGCCGCCCCGGCTAGTGGCAGAGTCGTGCCTCCCGAGTGCTGCAGCCCACCGGTGCCGGGAGCTGCCGTTTGTGGGCGGAGCCGCGGGCGGTTTAGTATGTGTGTGAGCTTCCGTGTATTGAGGAATCTTAAGGGATGGGGAGTGCCTAGGTATCCCCCACTAGGTGTTCCTGAGCGAGTGAGGGTTTGGCAGGTGGGACTGTAGGGCAGGAGGAGGCAGGCAAAGAGAGAGGCATGTGGGCTGAGACCCTAGATACCCCCTCCCAGAGCCCATAGGTGCCCCAGAGAGATCCTCGAGACCCCCACAGAGCCCATATGTACCCCTAGAGAGACCCTAGAGACTACTATAGAGCTCATCTACATCTCGATCGACCCCTGGAGAGCCCCTAGGTACCTAGTAGAGCCATTCTGGGAGCCCCTCTGGTGTTCTTTTCAATGGTACAGGCCCTCTCTAGGCAACTCGGTCCTCCCGGCTCTATGGTCGGAGGCGCTCTCGTGTTCTGTTCTATGATTATAGTGCTTCTCTAGGCATCTCAGTCTTCCCGGCTCTGTGGTGTGAGGCGCTCTCGTTTTCTACTCTATGATTACGGTGCCTCTCTAGGCAACTTGGTCCTTCGGACTCTTTCGATGGTCTCAGACGCTCTGGTTTTCTTCTCTATGGCGTCGTGCCGCTCTATGGGTCTCGGTCGTCCAGATTCTATGGGGGAGCTGCTCCTGTCTTCTCTTAGCTACAGGGCCTCTCTAGGCCTCTCAGCCGTCCAGGCACAGGAACAGCCTCCCTGGGGAAGCAGTCAAACCTGACAGAATTCCGGAAGCACTTGGACAAGGCCCTTAGCCAGGTGGTGTAATATTTGGGGGTGTCCTTTGCACGGGCAGGGGTTGGACTCGATGATCCTTGTGGGTTCCTTCCAGGTCGGGAGACTCTGTGCTTCTGTTGCCCACGTCTCTATTCCAGTAGCCATTTCCAGGCCACCCGGGTGCTTGAGGGAAACTGCTACAAGTTATTCCTGCCTTTCCTTGCAGAGGAGTGAAGCAACTTGGCAGAAGAGTTGTTTTCAGGATTACGAGGAGAGACGCACCTTTCTTCATCGTGCAAGGGTAAGAGCTCCTCCTTCCTTTGCAGATGCTGACTCTGAGCTGCTGACCCTTGGGACCCTCACGGAGCCTCCCTATACCCCAAGAGATGCCCAGAGACCTGCATACAGCCCATATATACCCTGACAGACAAGTATGCGTAGCCCTGTAGGTGCCCACAGAACCCATAGGTACCCCCACAGATCCCTAGAGAGAGACCCTCGAGACCTCCATAAAGCCCATATGTACCCCGACAGACACCTGTAGACAGCCTATAGACACCCAGGGAGGCCAGATGTACCCCTAGAGAGACCCTACAGAGCCCCACATGGCCCAGAAGTACCCGATAGACACCTAGGGAGAGCCTATAGAGCCCCACAGATACCCTGATAGACCTCCTATAAGTAGCGTTATAGATGCCATAGAGCCCATAGGTACCCTGATAGACCCATAGAAGTAGCCCTGTAGATACCAGAGAGCCCATATGTATCCCTAGAAACGCCTGTAGACTGCCTAGAGATCCCCCCCAGAGCTCATGTGTGCCCCGATAGACCCCTCTAGAGAGACTAGAGACCCCCATGGAGCCCATGTGTACCCCAAGAGGCCCCTGTAGACAGCCTAGAGACAACCACAGAGCCCAGATGTACCCCTAGAGAGACCTTACAGAGCCCCACAGGGCCCAGATGTACTCTGATAGATGCCTAGAGAGAGCCTATAGAGCCCCATAGAACCATAGGTACCCTGATAGACCCCTGTAAGTAGCCCTATAGATGCCATAGAGCCCATATGTATCTCTAGAAACCCCTGTAGACAGCCTAGAGACCCCCCACCCAGAGCTCATGTGTACACCGATAGAGCCCGGTAGAGAGCCTAGAGACCCCCACAGAGCCCATATGTACCCCGATAGGGCCCTAGAGAGACTGCAGAGACACTCAGGGAGCCCAGATGTTCCCCTAGAGAGACCCCACAGAGCCCGTCAGGGCCCTGATGTACCCCGATAGACCCCATGAAGACTCTGTAGAGCCCCAGAGAGCCCGTATGTGTCCTGATGCACCACTATAAGTAGCTCNCATTTGTACCCTGATAAACCTCTGTAGAGAGCCTGGAGACCCCCATGGAGCCCATGTGTACCACGATAGATCCCTCAAGAGAGTTTAGAGACGCGCACATCCCAGATGTACCCCTAGAGAGACCCTACAGAAGCCCACAGGGCCCAGATGTAGTCTGATAGAGCCCCTTAGACCCATAGGTACCCTGATAAACCCCTATCAGTAGCCCTGTAGATACCAGAGAGCCCATATCTATCCCTAGAAACGCCTGTAGACCTCCTAGAGAGCCCCATAGAGCCCATGTGTACCCCAATAGACCGCCGTAGACGGCCTAGAGACACCCAGAGAGCCCAGCTGTATCCCTAGAGAGACTCTGTAGAGCCCCAGAGAGCCCATCGAATAGCATCGAGCTGACCGATGAGCGCTCCAGGTTGAAATAGATGTAGTTAACTAGGAGCAAGAGCGGTCTGCTGCATTTTACTACTTGGAGATCTCCTTAATCAAGAGGGTTTAAAATGTGCTAGGCTCTGTGCTGTGCTCTGTGCTCGGGGTGTTATGTCTGCAGAACCTCCCCTCTGGGAGGATGAAGCGGTGCCTGGAACATGGATAGAGGTGTTCATGTCGGTTCGGTGTTTAGTGTCGTCGGGTGAGGACGTCACCGATCACAATCTGATGCTTCGATCACGCCCTTTTTGGCGTAGGGGCCGTCTCTGTGTTAAGTCCAGAAATCCTCTAAAAAACTGTGGTGGTGCTGCTGAGGGGGGATTAGGAATTGGCTTCTCCCGTGAATTGTGTGGGGAAGTGTTTGCTTGACTCGTCCCAAGAGAAGGGTTTGCTGTGGAGCTGGAAAATTGTGTTGTGGCGGGCTCTTGTGCGGTGAAACCGTGGGTTTTTAGTATCAGGGCGTCATCTCTGAAAAGCAGGTCTCGAAGGTATCTCGGTGCACGTACTCAAATCACAGGGCTTCCAAGTTCCCTGTTTTTGTTAGTTTTCTTTGGTTTCTAAATGTTTCGGTTCGATGGAGCAAAAGTGACCCTCAGGTTTTCCTCGAGGCCGTTGCATGCTGCCTCAGTTAAGTTTTCACCTAAAATGCTGCTTGCAGAGCCCATAGGTACCCCCACAGATCCCTAGGGAGACCCTCGAGACCTCCATAAAGCCCATGTGTACCCCAACAGACACCTGTAGACAGCCTATAGACACCCAGGGAGGCCAGATGTACCCCTAGAGAGACCCTGCAGAGCCCCACAGGGCCCAGGTGTACCCTAATAGACGCCTAGGGAGAGCCTGTAGAGCCCCATAGACCCATACATACCCTGATAGACCCATATAAGTAGCCCTATAGATGCGTAGAGCCCATAGGTACGCTGATAGACCCCTATAAGTAGCTCTATAGATGCCACAGAGCCCATATGTATCCCTAGAAATGCCTGTAGACTGCCTAGAGACCCCCCCAGAGCTCATGTGTACCCCGACAGACCCCTGTAAAGAGCCTAAAGACCCCCATGGAGCCCATATGTACCCCGACAGAGCCCTAGAGAGACTGTAGAGACACCCACAAATCCCAGATGTACCCCTAGAGAGCCCTAAAGAGCCCATATGTACCCGGATAGACCCCTGTAGACAGCCTAGAGACACCCATAGAGTCCATGTGTACCCCTGTAGGCCCCTGTAGACAGCCTAGAGACGCCCAGGGAGCCCAGATGTACCCCTAGAGAGCCAGTGAGGCTGGGATTTATTACAATCCAGTCAATGTTTACAACCCAGTGGCCAAAATGTTTCCAGGTTATTTGCTGTACCTGTGGAATGGCAGAATGAACAGTTCTACTTTTCTTTCATGTTGCCTTAGGGTAAAAAAAAAAAAAGAACCAGAAACTGTGCAATCTGACACTGCTACAGATGGAAAAACAAAGCCGTGACCTTTGTCACCCCCTTGTGTGTTGCACCCAGACACAGCGAGAGGGTCTGGGCCAGCTTGCTGCGGCAGTGTGGGGATTGATTCACGCCCAGCTCCTCGGTGGCCCCTTGGCTGTCTGCCCAAGGATGTGGTGGTGGTGCAGTTTTCCTAAGGAGAGCTAGAGGCTGTTGGCAGAGGTTTTGTGTCACAGGAACAGCTCTTACTTTTGTGACTATAACTCCGTAGCCATCCGTTTCCCACTTTTGGACAATTGGTCGAGGTGCAAGCGTCTCAGAGCTCACTTCACTTCCTGTGGCCTCTTCAGCACCTGAGACCAAGAGAGAGTGTAACGTGCCCTGTGAGTAGCTTCCTTGCCCTCATCTCCTTTGAGAACTCTCTTGCTTACTTCCTTTCTTTGAGGTATACCTTGCTGTTTGCAGATGCCTTTTGCCTTTACACTTGTTTCAAGACAGGCTTGTGTTTAGCAAGCCAAGAATTTTTAGAGATTTTTTAAAGTGGGATGGTTTAGCTGAAGTTGAGAAAACACCTGATAACAGAGCACAGTAGAACACATTGCTACTGCACTTGGAGGATTTGGGACTCTCTTCAGACCTCTCTCTTCTTTTAGGCACTGACCTTGGGCATCACACTGCCAGAAAAGCATGGCTCTTGGTCAGAGCGCTTCAGAGTTCCCTGTGACTCTTCCCTGACCACGGAAGCCTAATCACCTGGCTCAGAAGGTTCCTGTCTCCCATGAGAGCACAGCCGTAGGGTTCAGGGCTTTCATGTAAGATCTCTGGGATGTGCACGTTTAGTGTCTGCTGGCAGCCTCCTTTGATGGTGCCGCCTAGGAGCCTAACCATTTACAGCCTAGGGATGTGGCCACAGAAGTACAGATCCTCTGGGATGGTAATATGCCGAGAGCATGATGGGATTATTCTCTACACTAGGAGCTGGAAATGGGGGGGTTTGTAGGGTGTGACTTGCAAAATGTTGTTTCTGTGACAGCATCAAAAGCCTTGAAGCCTCTCCTTACACACGCTTGTGGTTTTTGGTGGATTGTATTTTGGGGAAGAGGGTGTTTGTTTGGCTTTTTTTTTTCTTTTCTTTGTGTGTTGGTTTCTATGGTTTTGTTTGTTTGTTTCTTTGGCCATGAGCTCCCAAGCTCTTGGGAGGAGAGAGTCTGTCACTCCTGTGGGAACAGAGGCCACATCCCGTCCCCTTCACTCCAGCTGGCCTGGAAGCCACGCCCCCTCCCCTTCACTCCAGGGGGGCTGGAGGCCGCGCCCCCTCCCCCTTAGTCCAGTGGGCAGCAAGGCCATGGCCCCGCCTATGTAGCGCAATGGGAACTGAGGCCACGCCCCTCTCCCAGGCAGCCTGAGCCAGCGAGGCCAGGCCACCTCCCCTTAACCCCACCAGTCCGCCGAGGCCACTCCCACCACCGTTTCAACCAGTCGGCACCGAGGCCACGCGGCCTCCCTTCACCCAAAAGGCCAACAAGGCCCCGCCTGTCCCAGAGCCCCTCTGCCGGTCCTCCTCGTTGCTGTCATGCCTCGCTTCCCCACTTTCCCTTCCCATCATG
>VWZX01008610.1:15233-34912 GCA_013399015.1 Galbula dea | reverse complement strand
CCAGCACCTCCATGGCCTTCTGGCAGTGAGGAGCCCAGAAAAATGTCAAGTGTAAATGCACATTAGACACCCCTTAAGAAGCTGATATGGCTGGAGAGAGATGTGAATGTTCAGGTAAATTCAGGTTGCTAACTTCTAGCTTGAAATCACTAAACATGAATGCACTAGTGTTAACATTGGCATTCTGATGGAACCCTTCTGCTGTGAGGCCAGGCTGAGAGAGTTGGGCTTGGCCAGCCTGGAGAAGAGAAGGCTCCAGGGACAACATCCTGCAGCCTTTCAGTACTTCAAGGGGTCTAGAATAAAGATGGGGAGAGACAGTTCAGCCAGACCTGTTGTGACAGGAGAAGGGCTGATGGTTTGGAACTGAAAGAGGAGATGTAGACTAGATCTAAGGAAGAAGTGTTTTGAGCTGAGGGTGGTGAGAGCCTGGCCCATGTTTCCCAGAGAGGTGGGAGATGTCCCAGCCCTGGAACCATCCCAGCTCAGGTTGGTTGGGGCTGTGAGCAACCTGCTCTGGTTGCAGATGTCCCTGCTGCCTGCAGGGGCTTGGCCTAGATGACCTAGAAAGGTCATCTCCAACCCAAACCATTCCATGATCCTTGTGTTCTGTATCTGATTTAAGCCTGTCTAGGGGAGAAGAATTCCACCTCCATCCTTCTGGGAGCCATTTGTTTTTGGCTACCCTTATGCTAGTCTGTGCTGATAACATTTCCACTTTGGGAAGATTTTAGCTGGAATGCTTCAAAGATAAACTGCCAGTGATGCCCAGTTGTGCCTTTTGCTAGGAAAGGAGAGAGGCTCTGAAGAAGAATTCTCTAAGGGATCCTCAGTCTTGTACAGAATCCCAATCCCTAGGCATTCAGGAGGCAAAATCATGTCCTTACAACATGTCTCTACAGAAAAGCCAGCCCTCAGCTGGTTGTTATGTAGTTAATGAGTAGTTAATTAGTGTAGTTAATGTGGTTCTTGTTGTTAATTGTTGTAACTGCTGGAGTTTATTGTTCCTGTTTTGTCAACATTTAATGTTCTAGGGCTGTAAAAGTTCTTGGTATGGTTGTGCAGATCATCTAGTGACTGACTGCCTTCCAGGAGCTGCTCCACTCCTCTGGCTCCCTCTCCACACCTTGCTGTTTGCTTTTCAGCTACCTGTGGCACTTTATCCACCACTAAATAGCCACATGAGCCACCAAACACTTTGAAGTGAGAGTTTGAAACTCCTTTGTTCCACTGTTTGCAAAGCTCTTCCCCAAACTGTCTGGGTTATGCCCAGCTTACAGATGTGGAAGGCTAAGAACATTCCTTTACAGCCACACAAAGCTTGGAGTTCAGACTTGATGGCAGAGCAGCTGTTTCACACATCAGAGGAGCAAATCCACTCCCAACTCCACCTTTCTCTTGTCCCCTTGGGATGACACCCAGTTAAACCAGTGCTGAAAGGAAATGAAGCCTCCCCCAGAGCCTGTTTTCAGTTGGATCACTGCTCAGTACCTAAAGGGGGATTTACCAGCCAGAAGGGGAGAGACTTTGCAGCTGGTCAGACTGCAACAGGGCACAGGGGAATGGTTACAAGCTGAAGGAGAGGAGATTTAGAGTAGGAATGAGGAGGTTCTTTAGCCAGAGGGTGGTGAGGCACTGGCACAGGTTGCCCAGAGAGGCTGTGGCTGCCCCATCCCTGGCAGTGTTCAAGCCCTGGGCAACCTGATCTGGAGTGTGGCATCCCTGCCCATGGCAGGGGGTTGGAGCTAGGTGATCTTTAAGGTCCCTTCCAACCTGAGCCATTCTGGGGTACTCAGTGCTGTGTGAGCAGCAGCTCCCTTGCCTCTGCATCACTCCCAGTGCCATGGGAGCTGTCAGAGCCTCTGGCTGTATCCTGGCATTGAGTTGATGTCAACCATTGTGATACAGCAGCAACATTTCAGGAGCTTCAGCTACCAGCTGAGCTCTCAGACTCTTCTGAGTGGTTTCAGGTGAAATTGGATTGTTGCTGTGGTGAAACTCTGAGGAACTGAAACTCAGACTGCAGTGGATTCCTGAGGGGAAATAAGGAAGCAGGAATGACTGCCTCTGTGAGAACAAGTGAGCAAAGCACACCCACACTGTTTAATCTCTCAGCTGCTTTGAGTCTGAGACCTCCCAGGAGCTAGTGAACTGTGTGGGTACCTAGCTTGAACAGGTTCCTAGCTCAGAATCCCAGCAGGGAGGGGGTTGGAAGGGACCTCTGGAGATTCTCTAGTCCAACTCCCCTGCTAAAGCAAGGTCACCCAGAGCAGGTTGCCCAGATATCTGCTGTGGTAGCCACCTGGCACTTGCAGCTCCCTGGCTGTTCTGTCCTTGGGAGAAGGACAAGTGTCACAGCAGGAGGTTCTGTACCTTTGGATTTGATAGCACTGCTTTCTTTACCCTGTTGACCAAAGTGCTTTGTGCTCTTCAAGCAACAACTAAAAGCACTGACTTGGGTTCTACAGCCTGAAGTCTCTATTCCATCTAGCATCCCCCACTTAGTGGAAACCAAACCACACTCAAGGGATGGAAGAATGAAGTGAAATAAAGGCTCCAGTGATGCCAGGTGGCTCTGGGATTGTCATGGGGGGAGATGGGTGGCCTGATTGTTTTCCTTCTCCTGTTGCTAGGCTTGCAAAGCTGACTGCAGCAGTCCTGCTGGCTAAAGATGTTCCTGTCTACTTCTTTTCCACCTATGTCCCTACACCCTTTGTGGTGAGTCACCTCTTCTCTTGTTGAACCTTGCAGTGCTTGGGAAGTTCTTTGGAAGCCCCAGCTGGCTCCAGCCTCCTCTCAGGGAGCTGCAGAGAGCCAGAAGGTCTCCCCTGAGCCTCCTCTTCTCCAGGCTAAGCAAGCCTTTACTTTTAATATCTCCCTAAGCAGAATGTTCTGCTCTAGTGACAGAAACCCTTCCTCCTGGGGTCTGAAGTTCTTGTGTTCCATTCCACAAGCTTTTCTGCTCTGCTGTGGTTTGGTTTGAGAAGAGGACTGAGAGAACTGGCTGCTCTTTAGCTGGAAATGCTTGTGACTTGCTTGGCAACAGTTCCTTCCTTCTGCTTCAACCCTTTGCTGACTCCACTTTGCTGGGTTTCCTTTGCAGCCCTATGCTGTCCAGCAGCTGAAAGCTGTGGCTGGGGTGATGATCACAGCATCCCACAACAGGAAGGAGGACAATGGCTACAAGGTAAGACTTGAACTTGAAGTTAGGAGTACATCACATCCAGCTGCTTTCCAGTATTGCCTTCATGCTTTGGCAGTTGGCTTCTTCTGGAGGGGGATGATTTTAGAAGGAGAAATCCCCCAAACCCAGCATGGTTGGGGTTGGCAGGGACCTCTGGAGATCATCCAGGCCAACCTCCTGCTCCAGCAGTGTCTCCCACAGCAGCTTGCCCAGGATCACCTCCAGGCAGGTTGATTTCAAGTAATTCTTTCTTCTAGAACTTAAACTTTCTTCTGCAGCTAGGACTTAAGCCCATGATGTTTGTGTATCCTGAGCACAAGTCTGCTGGGACATTCCAGAGTTTAATCAGCAGCTGAAGGAATGTATGATGTGTTCCCTTCTTAGACTTCCAAATGAGGTGAAAGCTAAGCTGGAGCTGAGGTGAATTAACTCCACACAGTAGGGAACTGTGCTGAGGATGCTGATGGTTTCAAAGTTGACTAAGGAAATTTTGTAGCAGTGTGTTGCTCCCTGGAAGGTGCTTTATTTTTGGGTGTTGAGGGAGAGGTGGGTGGCTTCACTTAGAAAGCTTGGAGCAGTCTAACCATCCACAATAGCTACTGCTGCTGATAGAATCATTAAGGTTGGAAAAGACCTCCAAGATCATCACATCCAACTGTTACCCAGCACTGCCAGGGCACCACTAACCCATGGCCCTCAGCACCACATCTCCAGGGCTTTCCAACCCCTCCAGGGATGGGGACTCCACCACTGCCCTGGCCAGCCTGGGCCAGGAAGAAATTGTTCCTCATGGCCAACCTGAACCTCCCCTGGCACAACTTGAGGCTGTTTCCTCTTGTCCTCTCCCTTGTCCCTTGGCAGAAGAACCCAAGACCCAGCTGGCTCCAGCCTCCTCTCAGGGAGCTGCGGAGAGCCAGAAGGTCTCCCCTGAGCCTCCTCTTCTGCAGGCTAAGCAAGCCCAGTTCCCTCAGCTGCTCCTCACAAGCCTTGTGCTCTAGACCCTTCCCCACCTTCCTTGCCCTTCTCTGGACATGTCTTTCCTTGTGCCTTCTGCTACCAAGCAGGTAGCAGGTAGCAGGTGTCAGGATACTGAGTTGTTTCTTTCTGAAGGATTGTTTCATCTCTCACTATTTCCTCTGGGAATTCAGCACCTTCAGAAGGTTCTGGACAATTGTAACCAAAGATAAGAAACCCAGAGTTGAGAGTGGCTGTGGATTTCCTGAAAGCCAGTGGAGAGGAGAAGAGAGACAGGTTGGTCAGAGGAGAAAAAGGCTGCACTGGGAACTCAACCATGTTATTGGAAACCAACTGTGGGAAAAAGTAGTATCTAAAGAATGTTTAACAAAGGCTTTTTGTACTTCAGGGTTTGCTAGAGTTTCCAGCTGAAAGATTCCAGTTGTTCAGTTAGGGGAAAACCCAGACCTTGGCACCCTGCTTATCTGTGTGGTTTGGATTGCAAAAACAAGCTGTGCTTCTGTTTCCCAAGGATTTCCAGCCTGGCTACAAGGTGGTGGTGTTCTTCTGTTCCACTGGCACAAGAGTCTCCAAGCTGAGTGCCCAGTGTTGGTCTCTCCCATCCTGATGACTTCAGTCATCAGAGCTGGATAGCAGCTTTTTGGAGAGACCAGGCTGTTGAGTAGCTCTCATTGAAGTCAGGAACAGAGAGATTCCAAATGGCTTCTGAGAATCAAGGCAGGCTGAGGAGATCAAGGGCAGCCTCAGACAGTGTGCAGATGGCACCAAGGTGGCTGGGAGTGTTGATCTGCTGGAGGGTAGGAGGATCTGCAGAGGCATTTGGCCAGGCTGGATTGATGGGACCAGGCCAATGGGCTGAGGTTCAACAAGGGCAAGTGGTGGCTCCTCACTTTGACTCACAACCAGCCCAGGAAGGCTCCAGGCTTGGGGCAGAGTGGCTGGAAAGCTGCCCCCCCAGGAAAAGGACCTGGGGGGTTGGTGGCCAGCAGCTGAAGATGAGGCAGCAGAGTGGCCAGGGGGGCAAGAAGGCCAAGAGCATCCTGGCTTGGAGCAGCACTAGTGTGGCAGCAGGGCTAGGGCAGGGCTAGTCCTCCTGGGCTGGGCACTGGGGAGGCCACAGCTCCAAGCCAGGGCTCCCTTTTGGGCTCCTCAGTGCCAGAAGGCCATGGAGGTGCTGGAGTGTGGGCAGAGAAGGGCAAGGAAGGTGGGGAAGGGTCTAGAGCACAAGGCTTGTGAGGAGCAGCTGAGGGAACTGGGCTTGCTTAGCCTGGAGCAGAGGAGGCTCAGGGGAGACCTTCTGGCTCTCTGCAGCTCCCTGAGAGGAGGCTGGAGCCAGGTGGGGCTTGGGCTCTTCTGCCAAGGGACAAGGGAGAGGACAAGAGGAAACAGCCTCAAGTTGTGCCAGGGGAGGTTCAGATTGGCCATGAGGGACAATTTCTTCCCCAAAAGGGTTGTCAAGGCCTGGCCCAGGCTGGCCAGGGCAGTGGTGGAGTCCCCATCCCTGGAGGGGTTGGGAAGCCTTGGAGCTGTGGTGCTGATGGCCATGGGTTAGTGGTGCCCTGGCAGTGCTGGGTAACAGTTGGAGTGGATCTCAGAGGTCTCTTCCAACCTTAATGACTCTGATTCTCTGACACTTGCCTCTTCTCCAGGGCTTTGGGCAGCATGGAGTATGTGCAGTGCTGTAGCTGAGAGAATTGATCCCATTAATCATCTCTGTTGTTTTCAATCAACTTCTGCCAGGTTTATTGGGAAAATGGAGCCCAAATCACCTCTCCTCATGACAAGGAGATTATCAAATGCATAGAGGAATGTGTTGAACCATGGAATGGCTCTTGGAATGAGAATCTAGTGGACACCAGTCCCCTTAGGCAGGATCCTCTGAAGAAAATCTGTGACTGCTACATGGAGGATCTGCAAAAGATCTGTTACCACAGGTATGGGAGAAAGCAAAATGTACTGAGATGATTCCTCTGTTGCTGGGGATCATTTCTGCTCATCTTCCTGTTCTGTCCCACCCCATCACTTCTCTGATAGGTCCTTAATTAGCTGGTCACCATCATTAGGACTAAAGCAGACTTTTTGAGAGCAAACCAACCTGCCTGTGGACACTAGGCTGCACTTCAGCACCCTGATGGGAATGAATGTGCTGAGAGAGCTCTGAATGAAATGCAGGAGCTCAGAGGGAAGGTGAGGTGGAGCTGCATGGGATGAAGGCAGAGAAGATTCAGGTAAGGTTAGGTGGAGCAGAAGACAAGAGGCAAAGGAGGAGGATGAATGTTGCAGGTAGAGTAGAGCCAGAGTAAGATCTTCAGGGTGGTGGAAGAGCTTGAGTTTGATGCTGACAATGAACAGTTCCCTCTTGGGAGCCTTTCAGCAGGCTCAGCAGCAGGGAAAGGGCTCATTTCCCAGGAGAAGGACTTGGAAACCAGCAGTTTGTAGTGAGAAGCCCAAATGAGTCCTTGTTGTTCCTTCCTCCTCTGAAGTTAATGAAGCAAGCAGCAGCCTAGTACCAAGTGTAATTACATTTGCTTTTGCTTTCCTGCAGGAGAATTCTCTTGCTGAACAACCCAAATCTTACTAAACTTCTGCTTTTCCCTTCTCAGGGAGCTAAACATGCAAACCAACCTGAAGTTTGTTCACACCTCCTTCCATGGAGTGGGCCATGACTATGTGCAGTTGGCTTTCAAAGCATTTGGCTTCCAGCCTCCCATTCCAGTACCTGAACAAAAGGATCCAGATCCAGACTTTTCTACTGTCAAATGCCCAAATCCTGAAGAAGGAGAATCTGTGCTGGTAGGTTTTGGTTTCTACCTTCCTCAGATTTCTAGGAGCTTTGCTTTGTTTGGAGGTGATCTTGTGGTAGAAAAGAAATCTAGGAGAACAGGGAGCCCCTGTTTTCATCAGGAGAGTTTCTTTCCCTTCATGGTAGGTGGAAGTAGGAGGCTGTGGATTTAGTTGCTCTTATCCTTTTATTGCTTTCCTTTTTGTTTTTTCTCCCTTCCCTCTTCTCCCACCAGGAGTTATCCCTGAGGCTTGCAGAGAAAGAAAATGCCAGAGTGGTAGTGGCCACAGATCCAGATGCAGATAGACTTGCAGTGGCAGAACAGCAGGAGAAGTGAGTGATGAGACCTTTTCTTTGCTCTCTTGATGCACAGGAGGTAGGGAAAATTGCAGAATGTCCTCAACTTTTCTGCTGGAAAGCAGCTCCATGGAGAAGGAGCTGGGAGTGCGGGGGGACAACAAGTTCCCCAGGAGGCAGCAATGTGCCCTGAGGGCCAAGAAGGCCAATGGTCTCCTGGGCTGCAGGAAGAAGAGCGTGAGCAGCAGCAGAGGGAGGGAGGTTCTCCTGCCCCTGTCCTCTGCCCCACTCAGGACACAGCTGCAGTCCTGGCTCCAGCCCTGGGCTCCCCAGTCCAAGAGAGACAAGGAACTAGTGCAGAGAGTCCATGGGAGGCTAGGGAGATGCTGAGGCACCTGGAGCATCTGTGGCAGGAGGAAAGGCTGAGAGCCCTGGGGCTGCTGAGCCTGGAGAAGAGCAGCCCCAGACGGGAGATGCTCCATGCTGAGCAAGAGCTGCAGGCTGGGGGCAAGAGGCTGGGGCCAGACTCTGCTCAGTGGTGCCCAGGGCCAGCCCAAGGGGCACTGGGCACAAACTGGACTCCAGGAGGTTCCAGCTGAGCAGGAGTAGAAGCTTGTTTGGTGTGAGGGTGTTGGAGGCCTGGCCCAGGCTTTGCAGAGAGGCTGTGGAGTTTCCTTGTGTGGGGAGATTGCCAAGGCAGCTGGAGGTGACCCTGGGCAAGCTGCTGTGGGTGACCCTGCTGGAGCAGGGTGGTGGCCTGGATGATCTCCAGAGGTCCCTTCCAACCCCTGCCAATCTCTGTAAAGGTCAAGAGGCACACACCTTCAACCCACTCTTTCCTGTTGTGGCTGAGCTGCTTGGGTATTTTTCTTGCTAACTCCATCTTTAGGTGGAGCTCCACCTGAGATCATCCACTGCAAATAAAGTCAGTAAACAGCTCAAAAAGCTGAAGTGCTTACCAGTGTTCCAGTGAGTGGCCAAAGAAAACTAGGTGATCTTTAAGGTCCCTTCCAACCCAAAGCAGTCTGTGATTTAACTGACAAGCAGAGTGGTTACTCAAGACTGTAAAAATCTTTTGCTTGCTGAGTTTTTTCACTACTTCCAGGCAAATCAGTTCTGGCTGGGGACAGTTAGCTGGTGTGGGATGTTCTTGTCAGGGGTTTTTGGTTGCTTGCTTCTCCCTCTCTTCTTCCTATTGAACAGAGATGATTTTTCTTCCTCTAACAGGCCCCAGCTCTGCTCCTTGTGTAAGTAACTGCCTTGCAGTAGTGCAGCCATTGCCTGACTGCAGTGGATAGACTGTGTAGAGTCTCTCCCTCTGTTTGATCCACTCCAGACACCTAAAGCTGGCAGTGAGGATACTCCACAGGGATCTTTGCTTGCTAACAGAGTGCACTGGGCTTGCCCATCACTCAGCTGTGATAACTGTGGAGTCCTCTGAGTCTGGTGGCTGTGTGTAGAGCAGCTTGGCAGTAGTGTGCTCAGATTCCTGTTGTTCCAGTGACCCCATGAGTTGGCTGTTCCTGGGACAGCCCAAGAGAGCTCTTCCCTTCTCTGTCCTGTCTGCAGTGGCTCCTGGAAGGTGTTCACTGGCAATGAGCTGGCAGCTTTGTTTGGCTGGTGGATGTTTTTCTGCTGGAAGGAGAAGTGCTCCCCAGAGGCAGATGTGAAGAATGTTTACATGTTAGCCACCACAGTCTCCTCCAAAATACTGAGGGCAATTGCACTGCAAGAGGGATTTCACTTTGAGGTAAGTGTGGGCTTTCTGATGGCTTCTTCTCAGAGTGAAAGCTGATGGTTATGGTCTCCCAGCTAGTCCTGCCACCTAGGACTTCCCTCTCTAGGCACAGCTTACCCACATGTCCCATCCCTGGAAGCATCCCAGCTCAGGTTGACTGGGGCTCTGAGGAACCTGCTCTAGTTGAGGTCCCTGCTGTCTGCAGGGGATTGGAACTAGATACTTTTGGCTTTGATTCTTTGGTTTGTTGTTGTTCTTCCTGGAGAGGGACACATTTGTCTGAAGATCTAGAATTTACAGAACCCCTTGGTCTCCTCTTAAAGCTTCTCCTCTTTGTACCTTCCTTCTTCCCAAGGTGATGGTTTCTAAGCTGTTTGACTGCACTGCTCTTCCCTCCCACCACCCTAACTTCTCTTTACATATCTGGCCCTTCTCCTTTTGACTAACCTGCTCCTGTTGTCTCATCTGAGAAGCACCAGGGAGGATCTAATCTGAGCTCAGAGAGAGCCACAACCTCTCCAGCAGCTTCCTCAGACCATCCTGGAAGTGAAGAATGGCTACATTTGGACTTGAATCTCCATTGCAAATGTCTATTTAATACATTCCCTGTTTTCTTTCCTATTTCAGGAAACACTCCCTGGTTTTAAATGGATTGGAAGCAGAGTAAAAGATCTCCTAGATAATGGGAAAGAAGTTCTCTTTGCATTTGAAGAGTCTATTGGTATGTTGCTATCACTTGGAATCATTGAGAAGTGTTGGGGGAGGAAATGGGGTTTGAGAGGAGTGCTCTTAGTTATGAACCAAAGGACAAAAGGGCTTTAGTTGTGTTCTTGCAGTTACCAGTGTTGATGTTTTGCTCCTAGCAAATCAACTTGGCAAGGCCACAATAATAAATGAGAGAGGAATCTTCTCACTCTTTCCAGCTCCCTGAGAGGAGGCTGGAGCCAGCTGGGGCTTGGGCTCTTCTGCCAAGGAAGAAGGGAGAGGACAAGAGGAAACAGCCTCAACTTGTGCCAGGGGAGGTTCAGGTTGGCCATGAGGAAAAGATCTTTTTAAATCATCAAATCCAACCCTTACCCAGCACTGCCAGGTCACCACTAACCCCTGGCCCTCAGCACCACATCTCCAGGGCTTTCCAACCCCTCTAGGGATGGGGACTCCACCACTGCCCTGGCCAGCCTGGGCCAGGCCTTCACAACCCTTTTGGGGAAGAAATTGTTCCTCATGGCCAACCTGAACCTCCCCTGGCACAACTTGAGGCTGTTTCCTCTTGTCCTCTTCCTTGTTCCTTGGCAGAAGAGCCCAAGCCCCAGCTGGCTCCAGCCTCCTCTCAGGGAGCTGCAGAGAGCCAGAAGGTCTCCCCTGAGCCTCCTCTTCTGCAGGCTAAGCAAGCCCAGTTCCCTCAGCTGCTCCTCACAGCCCTTGTGCTCTAGCCCCTTCCCCACCTTCCTTGCCCTTCTCTGCCCACCCTCCACTGAACCCCACATGCACTAGCACAAACAACTTCCCTGCACTGCCCCTTTTGGGTTCTGTTACAGGAAAAGGACTAAAACTTCCAGTAAAGCTTACCAGCTAATTCCATGATCCATTCTTTATTTGCAGGCTTCATGTGTGGCACCTCAGTGTTGGATAAAGATGGTGTGAGTGCAGCTGTGGTCATAGCTGAGATGGCAACTTACCTGGAGAGCAAGAACCTCACCCTAGCCCAGCAGCTGACTGTCATCTATGAAATGTAAGATACACTTCACATCCTGACCTCTCCTGAAGCAATTTGGAGCTGGGAGCAGTCAGGGAGCTATTTTTACTGCATCTCAGAGGTTTTCTTATGATAAGTTGTTTTCTTCTGATGGACTACAGCCTTCAGGTGGGCAGATGCCAACTGAATGGCATCTATCCCAAAGGAGACTCTGTCTTACTTCTGCTAGAAGTTGTGGAAGAGTCAACACTTTGGTGTGTGGATTCCCCAAGGGAAACTTTTCTCTCTCATTTGATTTATGCTCTGGTGCTTCTTTACCTTCTGATGCCTCTCTGTGGCTTAGGTGGGATGTATCTGCCTCTCTTTAAACACTTGACCATTTCCACTTGGGGATGGTTAGCAGAGCACAGGCTGAGATCTGAGGGGAAAGGAATGTTCTGGGCTTGGGAGGGATGGACACAATTCATGGCAATAAGATAAGGAGCATGTTTATGTCAGAGTTAAGTCCTTGACCAGGATAAGCCCAATTCATCAGCACAGGTTCCTGTGCTTTAAAGGGATTGGTGGCACAGTCACAGCAAATCCCAGAATCCAGCATGGTTGGGGTTGGCAGGGACCTCTGGGGATCATCCAGGCCAACCCCCTGCTCCAGCAGGGTCACCCACAGCAGCTTGCCCAGGGTCACCTCCAGCTGCCTTGCCAATCTCTCCACACAAGGAGACTCCACAGCCTCTCTGCAAAGCCTGGGCCAGGCCTCCAACACCCTCCCACCAAACAAGCTTCTCCTCCTGCTCAGCTGCAACGTCCTGGGTGCCAGTTTGTGCCCAGTGCCCCTTGGGCTGGCCCTGGGCACCAGTGAGCAGAGTCTGGCCCCAGCCTCTTGCACCTAGCCTGCAGCTCTTGCTCAGCATGGAGCAGCTCCCCTCTGGGGCTGCTCTTCTCCAGCCTCAGCAGCCCCAGGGCTCTCAGCCTTTCCTCCTGCCACAGATGCTCCANGGATTCACCTTCCAGTCACAGTTCATGTTTCCAGCTGCACAGGAGGATCTCTGTCACATGAGGAGTGGGTGCAATATAGTGATCAACAACTTAAATGTCAGTGTCCAGATGTGGTTGCTGCATGTAGTGACTTCTTGTGGTGGATCTGACTGGGGGCAGTGGTTTTAACTGGGCTTGGCCTTCCTCAAAGGCTGCTGGAATAATCTCTTGTGGCTGCTCCAGAGTCCAAACCTTCACCCCCAGCTTTGGCACCTGCATTCCTCTTGTTACTGCTGTTGCAAACAGACCTTTCCTGGAGGGCCCTACCTGTGCAGGCAACCTTGTGAACTGCCAATCTCCTTCTCCTTGCAGGTATGGCTACCACCTAGCAAGAACATCCTATTTCCTCTGCTATGATCCTGCTACCATCCACAGGATCTTTGAGAGGCTTCGAAATTTCCATGCTCCTCAGTCCTACCCAACCTGCTGTGGCCTCTACAGCATCTCCCACGTCAGAGATGTCACCACTGGCTATGACAGCAGCCAGCCCAACAAGGCTTCAGTGAGTTCCACACTGCTTCTGCTTTGGAGAGCTGAATCCAGCCCAGAACTGGGCAGAAAGACCCAGTTCTTATCCACTGAGCTGGTAGGAGAATTACCATCTCCATTCAGACTGCTTCTCAGCACTGAACTGGGGAGAGAACTGCTCCAGTGGCCACTGGTTTGGCTCTTGCCTGCACTGTTTTGATCTGACAATGAACTGATTGTAGTAGGTGATGCTCCTGCAGCACTGAAGCTGTCTAGGAGGCTTCTAGGTGTTGGGATCTCAGTGGGAGTAAGAGGCAGTTCTGTTGTCCTGAAGGAAGGACTCTGATGAGAACATCACAGTGGGTTGGGCTGGAAGGAACCTTCCAAGGTCATGTAGGGCAACCCCTTGCAGGCAGCAGGGACATCTGCAGCCAGAGCAGGTTGCTCACAGCCCCAGCCAGCCTGAGCTGCAATGGTTCCAGGGATGGGACATCTCCCACCTCTCTGGGCACCCTGGGCCAGGGGCTCACCACCCTCAACATAAAAAAATTCTTCCTATATTCAGGCTCAATCTCCTCTTTTAGTTTCAAACCATCACCCCCTGTCCTGTCCCAACAGGACCTGCTGAAATGTCTCATCTTTCTTCTAGTCCTTCTAGTACTGAAAGGCCCCAGGAAGGTCTCCCTGGAGCCTTCTTCAGCCTCAACAACCCCAACTCTCTCAGCCTGGCCTCCCAGCAGAAGGCTTCCAGCCCTCCCATCATGCCTGTGGCCTCCTCTGGCCCTGCTCCACCAGCTCCATGTCTCTGCTGTGCTGATTTAGGGAACAGATCTCTCAGGCTGGACTGACTTGTTTTGCTCTGTTGCACTGCCTGCTGGATTTCACTTCTCTTTATTTCCCTTTTGGGCTACTAGATGTTGGAATTTCTTTCCCAAACCCAACCCAAATGCCAAGCAAGCACAAATAACTGCATAGTTGTGTTAGCTGAAGTGTTCTTGTTGTTTCTGCAGGTGCTGCCTGTGAGCAAAAGCAGCCAGATGATCACTTTCACCTTCCAGAATGGTTGTGTTGCCACCCTCAGGACCAGTGGGACAGAACCCAAGATCAAATACTATGCAGAGATGTGTGCCCTGCCTGAGCAGAGGTCAGTAGCAGCTCCACATGACAAAATACCTTTGGGTGAACAGAGCTGGAAAGAGGAATTGAGTTTTGTACTTCCTGGGAGGTTCCTCTGCTGCCTCCTTGGATGGTACCTGATGGTACCAGCCTGTTTGCTGCTGGTGCCACACTGGGAGGAGTGGGGGAGCCAGGCTCAGGCTGTGCTGCCAGGCAGGGAGAGCTGGACAGGCTGAGAGATGAGGGAGAGGAACCTCCTGGAGGTCAGCAAGGGCAAGTGGCCAGAGCAAGGCAGACTTCTGCTCATAAGGAGTCCCTGCTGTAGAGGGGAGCACAAAGAATTCAATCTTCAGCATAAATTTTTTCTCCAGGCTAAGCAAGCCCAGTTCCCTCAGCTGCTCCTCACAAGCCTTGTGCTCTAGCCCCTTCCCCACCTTCCTTGCCCTTCTCTGCCCACACTCCAGCACCTCCATGGCCTTCTGGGGGTGAGGAGCCCAAAAGGGAGCCCAGGCTTGGAGCTGTGGCCTCCCCAGTGCCCAGGCCAGGAGGACAAGCCCTGCCCTAGCCCTGCTGCCACACTAGTGCTGCTCCAAGCCAGGATGCTCTTGGCCTTCTTGCCCCCCTGGCCACTCTGCTGCCTCATCTCCAGCTGCTGGCCACCAACCCCCCAGGTCCTTTTCCAGGGGGCAGCTTTCCAGCCACTCTGCCCCAAGCCTGGAGCCTTCCTGGGGTGGTTATGAGTCAAAGTGAGGAGCCACCACTTGCCCTTGTTGAAGAAGTCCAGCAGCTCAGCCCCTAACCTCCATCAGGTTCTTCCTCCCCAGGTGCAGGACCCTCCACTGGCCTTTGCTGAGCTCCAGGAGGTTCCTCAGCCCCAGTTCTCAGCCTGTCCAGCTCTCCCTGCCTGGCAGCACAGCCTGAGCCTGGCTTCCCCACTCCTCCCAGTGTGGCACCAGCAGCAAACTGCCTGAGGCTGCACTCTGTGCCTCCAGCCAGGCCATGGATGATGTTAAACAAGCCTGGACCCAGTCCTGCCCCCTGAGCACGCTCTAGATGGTCACCTGTGAACCATGTAGAGAAGAGCAGAATGTGTCTACTTCTTCTCTTCAATCCTTTTCATTTTCAGCCTCTCCACAGGCTGTTCCTCACCAGTCTGGCCCTGCTTTTGCAGTCCTCAGTTCCTGTGCCAGCCTACAGCCATCTAGTGGGGATTAATTCAATTAACAAATGAACATTGCACCAGTCCCTGCTGAAAACCAGCTTTTGCTTGGACTCTCTACACCTTGATGGTGGCAGGAAACCTCTCAGAGCTTTTCCATCACCACCAAGCCTTGCTTTTAGTGAACCTTGGCTGTTTCTCCAGCCTCTGATGTGCAGTTGTTCTCTTTGCAGTGACAGAAGCCTGCTGGAGGCAGAACTTGAGCAGCTGATTGAAGCTTTGATTGAGAACTTTCTGGAACCTGCTAAGAATGGCCTCACCTGGCGTTCTGCTTAGCCCCAGCTGCTGCCCCTGGAGCTGGAGGAGGTGGCCAGCAGCCCTGAGACAAGTGAAACAAAGGAACCAAGAGCAGAACTCAGTTCTGGCTCTGTGTGTGTGTGTGTGGGTGTTCACCAGCTCCATGTTCATCCTCTAAAGAAGCAGCATTCTCTTTGGGCAGGCTTTGCCCCAAAAGCTGGGCTGAGGAAGTGAAGAGGAGAGGAAGGGAGAGGAAAGGATGGGATTTAGTCATGCAACAACTCCTCCTGTTGACCAAAAGGCTGAGGAGCTCCCACCCATGGGAATCAAACCTCAGCTTGAGGGGAAGGCAACTGATCTTAGCCCCAAGATCTTTGCCTTAGACCCATGTCAGGTACCCAAAGGGTTTCAGATGCCCTGGTGGTGACGTTTGCTGCCTCCCAAGTGAAGGCAGCAAAGCTGCTTCAGCTCTCAGCTGTTGTGTGAGTGTTGCTCTCCTCCTCCCAGCTCTTCCTTTCCCAAACCTGTTGAAGTCAAGTTCAAGTGCTTAGCATTTCTGTAGGCAACTTGCTCAAGGTGACATTTCCCAGCTAGTTCAGTATCTTTCTGTGGTTCCAGGTGCTCTTGGTGTCTTGTATTTTACCTCTCTCTATCCTAAGCTATTGACTTGACAGGGAAACAGCAGTGACACCACCCATGGTTCTCCCTGCAGCCTCATTTAACTCTGTGCCTTCCCAAGGAGCAGCAATTGGGGCTGAATTGGTTTCCTTGCCCATTCTGAGGACTTCTTTTTCTTCTCCTGCATCCCTGAAGGATCTCAGGCTGCTTTCTTTTGTTCAGAAAGGCTTCAGACATGGAGGAACCTGAGGGGAAATTCCACTCAGTGACTTTTTTGGGGGGGGGGATGAAAGCAAGCCCCAGAAGGCAGGAGATGGGAGGTGAGACCCTGACACCACTGCTTACTTCTTTGACTGACTACATCCTGCCTTTCTTTGGTGGCCAGGTTTTGGAAGCTCATTTGTAGTAGAAGAGAGATTTGCAGATTCTTCTTCTTCCAGGGCAAATTTGGCCCAAGTTTTGCTCAGCTCTTTGCTAGCTGTGAGGAGAAATGGCCAGTGCTAAGCACCTCTGCCAGGAAACAGCCCTGAGACACAAACTCTTCTGGAGCTCTTTAGGATTGCAGAGGCTAAAAGCCCCAGGGTTTGGGCCCTGAAAAGCTTTCATGGGGACAACCCTTGAAGAACAACTGCATCTTGATGAGCTGAGGGCAACCTTTGGTAGTGGAGGCTCCTAAATTGCTAAGAGAAGCCTTCAGAAGGAAGGCAGGGGTGATCTGGCCCTGCCATTTGGAGTCCTGAAATAAAAGAGAGAGCTCAAACCTTCACCTCCCCTGGCTTGGAGGTTACCTGAGGAGAACCTGAGACATGCTGAAGTGAAAACCATTGTCTTGCCACTGCTGTTCCATCCCTACCTTTCCCCTCCCACCTTCCCCCCACCCTTCCAGCTTGCTGCTGTAGGACTGCAGAGTGGGTTTGGGTACCTGGGTGGCTTTGAAGAGCACCAAGGTTTGGGTGTCCCTGTGGATCTCAGGTGGCTCCTGCTGCCAGAAGCTTTGCACTATAGAAGTGTGGAGAAGGATTTAGCTCTTGTGTGAATGTAGCTGTGCTGCAGAGGGGCTGTGCTGCACAAACTCTTGGTTGCCACTGATAATTCTTGTGTGTTGGAAGAGAAGAGAATTCCCCAGGGGTTCTGTGGTGGAGTGGAATGTTCTCTGATGCCAAAAAAACCCCCTTTTGTTGTTGCTTTTGACTGATGTGGGAGGGAAATGGGTAGAAGACTCCACTGGTGGTGTTGGAGGGCAGCTGGGGAGGTCTCAGGAGGTGTGAAGGCATTTCCAACTGCTGCTTTGCCCTTAAGAAGGGGCAGACCTCTCCTGACTGCCCTGCATTTGAAGGAAGTTTTGCTGTTTGTGCCTCTGGCAGCAGCTGAAAGCTTTTAGGTGCTCTGGGTTTGGTGTGGGGCTGCAGTCTGAGTAGATCAGGAGAGAAGAAGAGACTCAGAGCAGCCTTAGGACCAGAGATGGAGCCTGGACAAAGCATTGTGTGTCTGCTGGAGCAGTGAGCCTTAGGAGCTAGCTCTCCTGAGGGAGTTTGGGCTGCTGCAAGGAGCAGGAATCCCCAAGTTCCCAGAGCAGGAGGAGTTCTGGTCCCAGGTCTCTGGGATTCTTCTCCCCCAGAGCCTGGAGCAGGAGGCTGTGCTGCTTGTGGCATGACAGCAACAGGCAGAAGGTGCTGAATGTCTTTGAAGGGTGTCAGAGCTAGTGCTGCTTTGAAACTGCTGCTACTCTTCTTTTCCTGCTGTATTGAACCTCCTGGATCTATTTATACTGTTCCATGTGTGGAACTCCTCCCTCTGCTCTCCTTCCCTTACCTGAAGGATGTAACTCTCCTTTCCTCACCCTGGAACTTGGGTTTACACTGCCTGAGGGCTTGTGTGGCTTGTGCACAACCTTCTTTTGGCTGCCAGCTGCTCTTTACTCCTTGCCAGGTAAGAACAAAGGCTCCTCAGCCTCGAGGAGGAAGCAGAGAACAGATCCAAGTAGCTGTGGCTGCTGTTACCTAGGTGCTTCCAGCTCAGACACCTTTTCAAAGTCAAGTCCTGGGCTTTAGCTGTCACCCTACAGCCCCTGATTTTGGGGTGGGGCTTTGCTAACCTGAGGAGGCCTTGTGTTTGTCTTTTCCCTTTTGGATGTGAACAGGCTTCATCTCCCATCTCACTCAGCTGCTTGGCTTTCTCTGGGCCTAGGACAAGAGCTCTCTAAGCACAGGAGACTTGCCAGGCAAGGTGGGATGTCCCTGACAGAGAGCTTGTGGCCAAATACTCAGTGGTAGCTGTGCTACCATGTCCAGTCTGTGGTTTAAAGAGCTTCAAGTGCTGTTTGTGTCTCCCCTGAAGGATGTTTCCCACCACAGCAGGAGGGAATCATACACTCCTGTGTGGAAGAGAAGGAAGGAGCATGGTGAAGCCAGGGGAGTTTCACTGGAAGCTTCAAGCACTGCTCTAGCTGTAGCCCAAAGCCCTGCTTGATACTGGCTGGTAGCACAGTGTCCTATTGAGGTGGGGAACCAGTTCTGCTTCACTTCCCTTCCATCCCCAGCAGGATGCAACTGGGAGGAGCCAGGACTCCCTTGGGCTGCAGGAGAACTGGGATCTTCCCTGAGCACATCTCCTCATTGCCTTCATTTTCAGCAGCCAGTTCTTCCCTCTAAGGAGGAAAAACACTTAGCTGTGCCATCCCCAGAGTAAAGGAAGAGTTCAAATCCTCTGTGTTTCTGTTCTGGCCTTGGGGATGAGTTACAACATGCTGCCTGGGGCTGCTCTGGTTGCCAGGGGCAGGTCCTGCCTGTTCTCAAGCTGTCCCTTTGCATGTTGCCAGTGTTGGAGTTCCTCCCTGCTTTGGTGGCACTCAGGTAGCACTTGGTGTTCCCCTTCTTGGCTCCTGAAGGGTTAGGGCTTCCAACTCCTGGCCTACTAAAGGGAGTGTGGAAGGAGAAGCCACAGTGATGGCTTCTGTTGTTTGGGGCAAGGTGGAGCATGTGTTGTGCTTCAGAAAGCTCTTGGGTTGTCTCTTTTCAGTTGAAAACCAATGTGGTCACCACTTCATTTGGGCTTTCTTCCCCTTTTTACCCCAAGGAAAGGGGGAAGGAGGCTCTGGGCAGGGTGGCACCTACATGGCCAAAGCCCATCTGGATAGCCAGGACTTCTTCCAGCCTCCCCCACCCTTTGCATGCTCAAGAGTAGCTGGTCCAAGGTGATGGAAGTAGCTCAAGTTGCAGCATTCTCCTTGTCTGGGATCTTGGGGAGTTGTGGATCCCTCCCCAGTAAAACTAGGGCATATTAGAGTGAGAATTTGCACTTTTCTGAAGAGTTTCTGTGTGTTCTTGCTATGTGGATTTAGCTGAGTTGAAGTGTTGTAAGAAATAAAACGTTCTCTTCGTACTGGCACTCCTTCCTGTCTCCTTGGGCTCTGTTACTGCAGCACTAGTGCCCCCAGCTGTTCCCCATGTGCTGTGGGAGGAGTATGGACCATGTGCCAGGGAAGAGACCTTGCAGGTCATCAAGTCCAACTGTCACCCAGCACTGCCAGGTCACCACCAACCCATGGCCCTCAGCACCACATCTCCAGGACTTCCCAACCCCTGCAGGAGTATTGACTCCACCACTGCCCTGGCCAGCCTGGGCCTGGCCTGATAACCCTTTTGGGGAAGAAATCGTTCCTCATGGCCAACCTGAACCTCCCCTGGCACAACTTGAGGCTGTTTCCTCTTCTCCTCTCCCTTGTCCCTTGGCAGAAGAGCCCAAGCCCCAGCTGGCTCCAGCCTCCTCTCAGGGAGCTGCAGAGAGCCAGAAGGTCTCCCCTGAGCCTCCTCTTCTCCGGGCTAAGCAAGCCCAGTTCCCTCAGCTGCTCCTCACAGCCCTTGTGCTCTAGCCCCTTCCCCACCTTCCTTGCCCTTCTCTGCCCACACTCCAGCACCTCCATGGCCTTCTGGGGGTGAGGAGCCCAAAAGGGAGCCCAGGCTTGGAGCTGTGGCCTCCCCAGTGCCCAGCCCAGGAGGACAAGCCCTGCCCTAGCCCTGCTGCCACACTAGTGCTGCTCCAAGCCAGGATGCTCTTGGCCTTCTTGCCCCCCTGGCCACTCTGCTGCCTCCTCTTCAGCTGCTGGCCACCAACTCCCCCAAGTCCTTTTCCTGGGGGCAGCTTTCCAGCCACTCTGCCCCAAGCCTCGAGCCTTCCTGGGCTGGTTGTGAAGCCTTCAGCCTGGCTGCTCAATGGGGGAGGTGAAGCTGGAGAGGTTTATTTGCGGTGGGGGTGCTGGGAGGAGCAGTGTCCCCCATGCACACAGCAGAACAGGGCCTTGGGGGGGGGGGGGGG
>VWZX01008609.1:0-50902 GCA_013399015.1 Galbula dea | reverse complement strand
GATCCCTGTCCCTTTTTCCACTGCCTGTGCAGCTCCTGAAGTGTCTGAGCCTAAATATTTGTTTGTTTAGGCACCTGACACTTCTCTTAGCTTGCAGGAATTCACTTCTTGTATTTTAATAAATCCAAAACTTCACCAGAGCTGCAGTGGGTGATTCTTTAGTTTCTTCATGCCATTAACCCCCTTAAAATTGAATCTCTGCTCACTGCAGTAGATATACTGTTCCCATATGCAATGTAGTCAGGCATGAATCACTCAGGGAAAAATACCATTAGTAGTAAGTTCTATCATGTTCAAGAGATGACATGCTGTATGTATAATTTTTTTTAACATGCATAATTTGGGGACTGGAAGATTTTGGCTGGCAAGAAAGAACACTCCTCATTTGTATATGAACTTCTATTTATATAACTTCTACTCAAATGATTTGAATGCATCTGTGAAAATACATAGCACTGATGCAGTTGCACAGATGCAGAAATAGAGACTTTTATTATGTCTTACTAAATAGTTGTAACTGGAACACCTACCAGCTAATCAAAACATATTGAAGTTGGTGCTGTGATTAGAAATCAACTTGAAAGTAACAGGATAAGGGTTAGATTGAGTTCATGTAAATAAAATAGCATAGTCAGTAATCTTCCACTTGCAGAAGGGAATAATACTTTCATTTTTTAATTTTAGTTATATTCAAATGAGAAGCTGAAGAATTGTAAGTAATAATCATATCTGCATCTAAAAAAGTTCTAAGAGAAATAAAAATACTAAAACCAGTAAAAATAACATCTACTTAAGAAACTTCAGCTATTTTATCTATTGTAATTCAATTCTGGGGAAAGCATTTTCAGTGTCATCACAGCACTTCAGAGATCACAAGCATTTTATCCAAGTTACTAGAATCCTCATCTTTAAATAAAGCTGCTTCAATGTCTCAGAAGCCACAGCATTTGGGCAAGAAGAAAGTTGCATTACATTTATACTAACTTTGACTTTGTTGGGACACTACAGTGTTTGGGTCAATGGATCTCCACTGAGTGGGATAACCCCATTAAAATCCTCCAGCTAAACAGAGAGGGCTGGTGGGAAGGAAAATAAAGGATTGATTTTGATCATATTTCCTCAAACACTTGAGGAAGATTAGTCCTTCTGATAGCTGACAAATATTTCCTTCTTTGCTGGAGAGGCTCCAACTCTCCCACTTGTTCTTTGAAGTCTGTAACAATTTCTAGTTCTGTCTTTTTAGAAAACTGTTTACATTTAAAAAAAAAAATCACTTCCCTTAAGGTCCCCCAATCTTTTTCTGAAAGTAAAATTTTTGATTTATTCAACTAGGAATTCTAGAGAGCAATTACAAAGCACTGTGCCTGTTTTTAAAGTAACATATCTATATGTGTGCCTTTAGCATTCAAAATGTATTGAACAACAATGCAATATTAAGACTGCAAGATAAGGAACTCAGACAAAAATGTAAGAACTCAAAAAAACAACCCAGAGGAAATAAAATGCTGCTCCTCAGATTTCATCTAAGCCAACTGAGAGGTCTTACATATTTGATCACAAACCTTAGGTTTAAACAGAGTAGTCACAGAATCACAGAATGTTAGGAGCTGGAAGGGACCTAGAAAGATCATCTAGTCTCTCTAGCCTGAGACACTAGTCAAAATTCATGGCTTTGAGACATACTTTGTACTAAAGGGAGAATTTAAGGGTTATGATACACTTGGTAAAATTCACTCAAGTTTTTCTCCTGGTTTTCTACTTTACACACAGAGAGATAAGGTGGTCACTGGGCTTTTTTTTTACAGCAGGGCAGTCCATAAAGTTCTCGAGTGACCTACATACAGAATCTATTCTCTCAGCACTTTCTGTTAGATTAAGGGCACTTGGTCATCCCTCCAACTGAGATTCTAAAATGTACTTTGTCCATTTTCTGTCTTCAATGAAAACTCCAGTTCTATTTGCATCTGCTTTGCCTATTTTTAACCATTTGTCCCTTCACTATAACACTGCTGCATGTAGGCAGTCTGGCTTGGTTGGTTACCATTCTTTTAAGAGGCATTTAAAACATCTATATTGTTATAGTGGTACACAGTAAAACAGTATATGAAATGGATGATTTTAGGGCTCAGTAGTATTTTATTAATGATTTCATTAAATTTAATCTTCTCCTGTTAAACAAATTTAAAAGTGCCATTTAAAATTGAGTCAACAAAGAGCTATAATGAACAATTAGACTTTGAAGTTACCTGGCTTTCTATTTACTACCCCTTTAAAGTACCAAATTTCACACTGAGAAAAGTAACCTATGTGTTCACTACATCCATGCAATTGTTATGAAGCCTTTCAAACATTTAGATTCTCAGTCATTAATAGCTGCAACATATTTTAAGATTTAAATCTAATAATTCTTCAGCTATTTTTGTAGATGGGTGTAGTTTAAGCAGAGTTCCTGGAAATCCTGAATCTGATTTAGCTTCACTCTATAGTCTCAGCACTTAAGATGTGGCCTGCCCTATTTTCCTACCTGTTAGTTTGACTCTGTGCGCATGAAATTGTGAAGAGGTGTCATTTCATACTTCAGTCTTTGTAGATTGGTATTTTCAGGTGGTGAGCCATCTATTCATTTTTCCTTGTCAGGGAAGAACCTGGAATCAGCCTTCATTCCTTGAAGAGATAAGATATTCTTAAATATTACAATTTTCATCATTCAACTAGCTGGCTCTCCCCACAGCAAATCCTTTCATTAGCTTAGAGCCATGATAGTTCTGATGTTTGAAGCTGTGCTTATTTTCCTTAAATCCCAACTAGACACTTTGTGGGTCAGACACAGCTTGTTCTTTTTGAGGGAGAAACTGCATTTTTCCTTCAGTCTCTTAAAAACTTTAAGGAAAAAACTGATTTCTGACTACACCACTTCTCAAATGTAAATTACATTTCAGATCTTAATAACTCCCACCTCTGTGCTCTGAGACTTCTCTTCACAGCCACTGCCTTTCTTATTTTATTGAGTCTTCCAAATCTAAATCAAAGAAAAAATATGTTTTCTGAGCCTTGAATGCTGACATTTGTTTCTGACACAGAGGGAAATTTCCCCCTTAAAATTTAATCTGTAGATAATTTTGTAAAGGAACACTGGGTCTTTCTTCCTGCCAACGGAAGCATCGTTTTGACTGTACACAAACAAAACTGGAAGATCACTGGCTCAGACAGACAGGCAAAGCAGGGTTCACTTGCAAATGTATCTTTTTATTTTGAAGGAAGGGAGTAGTCCGCTGGCATTATAGTAAGTTTCTGCATATTAATATGCCCTCACCTTCACTCTCCCACATACTTTTTACAGTCAGTTCATATTTCAGCATACCACCTAAAAAAATCACAGATATGTCTCTGTAAGCTAATTTTTAAATGAAATGGGATAAAAGATTTAAGAAATTGTGTCAGAAAAGCAGTATTTGTATCATGCTGGATTTCTAGCTCTGCTACAAGCCTCAGAATGTCTCCCTGGAGGAGACGGACAGGAGCCAGGGTTGGTGTCATTGCTTGGCACATAGGAGACAGATAATGTTAAGTTGAAATTGTGCACAATACCTACAAGGTTTTCTGTGTTGAGAGATTTATGAAGTGCTTGCTGAAAACACAGGTAAGAAGGGTGTGTTTGAAGAGGTCCTTCTACTGATGAGACAGGTCACTAAGCTTTAAGCTTTCACTTCCCTGGAAAATGAGAGAGAACAATAATTCCTAAAGACAAAACCAAAGGCTTGGACAAATATTGACATAAAATAGATCCCTTGCACATCAGGGAGCTTCTGGAGTAGGGCTGCCCCATGACAAAGGACTAGAAAGGGAAGTTAAGGGCCAGCCATGCTGATAGGTGCAGTGCAGCAGGGCCAGGGTAGTAACACACGCAGATCTCATGAATAGCCTCAGACAAGGCGAGGTAATGAGTCAGGTCTGAGAAGACCACCTAGGAGACAGAAATACCTGTCACATTAGTCTGAAGCACACTCCAGAGTCAAGGCCAGAGGCATGCTGCCTGCAACATGCTTCAGGGTCCATCAATAAAGGCTGAGCAGTAAATCAGAGTAGCGAGAGGCAGGGTTGGGCTTTATTGCAACTGTGCAATATAACACAGCCTCAGATGAAATAGGGTTTCTGGAATCATGGGCAGGGTGTTGGTCCCTGGTGAGGCTGGTCATGGCCATAATCATAGGATTACAAAATAATTTGGGCTGGAAAGGAACTTTAAAGATCATATAGTTCATCCCTTCTTCCATAAGCAGTGACACCTTTCACTAGAACAGGTTGCTCCAAGCCCATCCACCCTGCCCTTGAACAGTTCTAGGGGTGAGGCATCTACAACTGCTCTGGACAACACGTTCCAGTGTGTCACCACCCTCATAGTAAAGAATTTATTACTTAAAACTAATCCAAGTCTACTCTCTTTTAGTTTAAAGCAACTCCCGCTTGTCCTATTACTACAGGCCCTAGTACAAAGTTTCCATCTTTCTTATAAGCCCCCTTCAACTACTCAAAAGCCACAATAAGGTCTTCCCAGAGGAGACATCTATTGGTACCACTATTACCTTTCAGCTGTAGATAATATATGAACTACTGTGTGTGATGATATCTTTTATGAAGAGAGAAGACAAAGCCTTTGTATCTGCCAGAATGTGTGGTAAAATGAACACAAACATTTTGCCCATTTTTACAGGGAGTGTTTTTCCTGGAATTGTATCGGTTGTAAGTGTGGTCCTCTGAATTCAAAGGATTCAAATGAAACTAAGGGCCAGTTTGGTCGTTCTTCGTTGCAGTGTGAAAGAAAATTCCACGTCTCAATTTTCATCTGTATCTGGATCATGAGTTTTCATCATTCCTCTTTTACCCTGAATTATGAGAGAGTTCTCTTTACTGAAAATTATGGTGAAAATGAGAACTTACATGTGAAGACACACACGTGAATGTGGAAAACTCAAAAAGGGTCATTAGGGTATACAATTACAGATGCTGAAGCTAAAGGCTTTATCACTGTTTACTAAAGCAATGGCCTCTCCTAGAATTTAAGGTAGTATCTCTTCGTATGACTAAAATTTGCTACAAACAGAGGAAGAAAGGACTTTATGATATTATGATACAGAGAAGCAAAAAGAACAATATTTGACCAATTCTGACACTAACCTCTGCCAAACCTACACTGTTGTGACAATAATTGTCTTCAACATATGTGACAGACTTATAAAGGCAAATGAATCTACTGACATGTTCAGTAAACAAAGAACAAAAAACAATGAGAGCTTGGAAAAATCCAGATAGGAAGATGTCCCCTTTCTAATTTCTTTGCATAGAAATTTATCAGCTGCCAACCTAAATTTCTTCCCCTCAGCTTTGTCAAGTTACTTTAAAAGTGTCTGAAAAGTATCAGCTTATTATCTGTTGTTTTTAAATTTCACTTATTGTCCATTTCTTAGAAATGAACAGTTGCCAGGAACACATTTTTCCCATCTTAGATCAGCACTGTATTACAATTGTAGGCAAGAAGGATCTCTTTAAGAGATAAATATGTGAATTCTTCTGAATGCTGTCCTTGCAGAGGATTTAATTACCTTTAATTACCTTATTTGCTCATTGGCTCCTTTGTAGGAAATGCTGTTTATTACAGAGTTGTTGATCCCTGGATATATTTACAACAAAACAGGTTAGCAAACCTTTTTCACAAAGATCCAGAGCCATCATGAGAAAATGAGAAGTCCAGCTACCAAAGAACTGGACGGGATGTGAACTGCTGCCCTGTATCACACTTTTCATGGCTTGGTATTATATTCAAAATTCCTTATGTAGCCAACTTTCTGACATGATTTCTAAGCAACTGAAGTCTCTGCTGCTTTGAAGATTTCTGTTGGGGAGCATCATTAAAAGTATATCAAGCAAGCTATGCATTTTCATCTGTGAGCTGTGTCCTTTACCCTTGATAGCTACTAAATTTTGCACATTTACTGGAAGAACAGAATAGCCTTTTGTCCCTTGTTTTGCTCTCCAAGGCCATGGTAAAATTACATGTAGGAACTTCCTTCCTAGCAGAACCTTTCCATCGGCTGTCTTAGGTAAATTCTACCCACTCCAGTTGCTGAGAGCTCATCAACTCTTTCAGTGTGGCAACTAGCTGAATTGTTCATGCCACTTACTGAAATCCCTATTTCTTGGCAGGTCTTTATGTAGAAATTCAGCCCAAAGTTGAGAAGAAGGTTGCACACATAGATGAAGATCAGTTATACACTCGTGAGTAATCAACCTGTTTCTCTAACAAAGACTAGTGTATATTCTAAGAATACACAATTATTATTAATTAACCTTTAGCCCTGAATATATCATTGGTGAATCCTGTTAAAGACAACGTGTGACCAGATACAAATTAAAATACTAGTGCCCTCTACTGCACATGTTCACAGAAAAGGTCTACTGCAGTCAGCAACAGGAGAGCTCAAGGCCAGCTTTTTCATTTATGTCTACAGACAGGACTTTGTTCACCAGCCTGAATCCCTTTAATTCAACCCAAGCCAACTCTATTGTAAGTTCAGCCTCATGTTTCAGAGGCCTTCCACAGATAGAAATAATTCTGCCTGCCAAATGAGCGATGGGAGCCATTCACAGCACACACACAGGACCAGATCTGACAGGCAACCACTGAACTGCCTCTTGTTCTAAAAGGCTTATTCTCAAAAAACCCTCTGCATTTAAGCATGCTTGTCATAGCCGGGCACCTACAGCTCTTCCAGCAGGTGTTCAGAAGAGAGGCTTCACATATCTCTTCACATTGCTACTCACATCCCATAGAAACAACATGGTTTCCCTACATTGACTGGGAATCCCCAGTGGTTGTTGCTCTGAAGACAGAGTGGGGTACAGTGGGTGGTGGGGGAGCTCCAGGGTTACTAGATCCATTAATAGATCTTGTACTCTGCTCCACTGGGGCTTCCCAGTGGATCCACCAGCCTCCAGTACTCCGTACTCCTATTCTCTGACATTCTCCTCTGAATTCTATTATGTCAGGGAACCCCCATAGCCTTAGCCAGAAACTCCAAAATGGTTGCATTCTTCATCTCCCATGCTGTCTGTATACCTGACAAAGCCACCACAGTATTATTTCAGGAAAATCTCTGTAACAACACTGTCTCACTGACACAGAAATCCTAACTGCTGTCACACACCCTTGCACCTAGAGGAGCCTAATTTATCTCAACAGCCACTATCAAAAACTGCCGCACAACAAGAAAGACACCATAAATGAGTTATTCACAAAAGTGACAGGATGCCAAATTCTGAATAGATTGTCTTTTTTCTTTTTTTTCTTTTTTTTTTTCTTTTCTTTTTTTTTTACCTGCTTTGTCAGTAATCTGAGAAATGAGGTGAGTCATTCAGGCTGCTTGCAAAAATTGACCAGCACCTTACAGTTTTGGCACTACATTTGAAAGAATTTATCTAGGAATGGATAACTGAAAGGAGCCAGAAAAAATGTAGGTAGAAGGAGCTGCTCTTACAGACAGACTCCCCTCTCACAGAAGATGTGTGTGTTCAGGCTGCCAAACAGAAATCCAGCTGCAGTGTCTGCCCCCTTCCCTCTGATGTAGAGATGGTCCAAAGGTTCCTCATTTAAAGTCCAGAAGTGAGCAGTATAGATTATAACTGCAAAACTAGCAGTTTTATGGCAGCTGTTGTTTTTCCTTACACCTACCAAACTTGGCTTCTTGCTCAGAAGTTAAACTCTTGCTTCTCTACTAGGAGCATTTTGATGGCTGAACAGGAACTGTGTGGCAGCTGTACAAGATTTCAGCTTCATTTTGCTCTTTGGCTAAGTTCTAATTCAAGCTCTCTTGTGTTCCTTAACAGATCTATGACATGTAGCAACATTAGGATTGTTCCTGATTTTTTTTCCCCTTAGTTTTATCTTTGTTGCTGACTTCCTGTGCTTCTGACAACTTCAGTTGTTTCTTCTTTGCTTCCTAGAAAAGGCTTCCAAATAGCATGTATGCAGTTAACCTACAGAGGTGTACTGTGTGATCATTGCATGTCAAAAATTTTGAATAACCTCCTAAGGGTGTCAAAGATTCATTGCTACTGCAGATTTACCAGGAAGCATAGAGGTACACATCTTTTGCTATTCAAACAGTTTTAAACCAGAACTACTACTTCAGGAATCCATTACTGAAAAGCAAAGGAGTGTGTAGTGCTGAAACTCTCCAGGCACACAAGGTTCTTGGAGCAGAGTTGCTTCCAGAATGGACTACCATTTTCATTGAAATTTGGAAAATAGCAGGAAGGAGGAGGAATCTCTCTGCATGTTGTCTGACTTTCTCTAACCAGCTATAGGTAGCCTAAACCAACACAATGTATACTTAGACAGTAATTTTTTCTTCTCCTTCATCAGGAAAACAGCTTTGAAACCTATCACGATTTTTCAAAGGAGACTTCAGATATATAAAACACTGACACACTCAGATGAAAAAACAAAGCACCTTAAAAAGGCCTCAGCAGATCGTGCAGCCTCATATCATTCACTGAAGAGGGCTGTATCTGTTGTTAATCTGAAGAAAGCTCATTGCAAGCTTCATTTTTCCAGAAGGCCTACGGCCAGACGGCACAGCCCACAGATCGGTCAGACTTGGCGGGGAGATGCTCTGGTGAAGAACATCTCTTGGACAGCCCCTACGTAGAAGTACTCCAAGGGAGGCTTGGAAGCAGTTTAAAACTACTCCCCCAGTGAGATGTTGCAAAAAATTGCAGTGGTACTTCTGCTTAGGATTTCCTCATCAGTGCAGTGAAGTTTGTATCCTTTGTGCAAGCTGTCTCTGAACCCAAGTTGGCTAAGGTGAACAAGTCCTCCATTTTACCTTTTATTCCCCTATCAAATGGTAATATGAAGAATTGACTTGTACATCACACATTTGTCAGCTAGGTCTTCACAGGGTGAGGCTCAACTATTTTTATTACATTTCTATTCAGTAGGCAATATTGTCCTCTTACATCAGTGAGACTAGCTCTGGGTGAAAGAGAAAGTCTGCAACTGCATTTGAGCATCTAACTTTCCTTAATGGTGCTATCTAACTGCCCTTCAAGACCTGGTCCCTGTGAATACTGCAATTCAAAAGCATTAGGGTACTCACCAAGGATTCCCTTCTGCCACAGTTACTCCTGCTTTATGCCTGCTCCTCTAATTTTCTCATGCCCTATTTGATGTGACGCAAGCTTGTAGACCATGTGCAATCACAGTAAGCTATGTGGGCCAGATCTATTATTGTATATCTCTACAGATCCCACTAATGGTAAAAATACTGCAGTTAAAGGGTTGTCATCTACATATGTTATCATGCAGTGACTGATAATTGCAGTGATAATTAACAGTCTTTCCTCTACACCAAAATGACTATAGTGTGTCTCCACAGATATCACACTTCCAATAATAATCACTTTATAGAGACTATTATTTATTTTTCTCTTGTTATTTTGGCACTGAAGTTGCAACTCAGATGTGCCCAGTGAGGGACATGGACTAATGATGTGCTTGGCAGTGCTACGCTAATGGTTGGACTTGATGATCTTAAAGGTCTTTTCCAAGCTAAACTATCCTGAGTCTGTAAGATTCATTAGAAGGTATGCTCATTTCTTGAAAGTATTTTATCTTGCTGGCAAAAAGCAAAATATAATAAAAATAGACCAAGAATACACTCATGCAACACTCTGTAACTGTGTAAACAATTCTTCTTTTGAAAGTATGACTAAAAGAAAGAGAGAAGAGAGCTCATGATTCGGTTTGGCATAGAAAGAGTACATGTTTATAACTTTTAAAACAGTTGCGTAAGTCAAATGAGACTCAAGATAACAGCACGGTAAAAATGCACCCAAAATAGCCACAATCCATCATTTTGAACATGTTTAAGTAGACAAGGTAGATAATGTGATACGTCTTATTGGAACAAGAATACTTTAGAACGTTCAAGTTTGATGGCCCAGAATTTCCTCTTCTAGATGTATTGTTATATAAAGATTAGATTAATTATTCTTGTTTCAGTAAAAGATATCATGTTACCTGTACTTTCTTAAATTGACAGTTCTTGATCTTGGACTAATACAGCTACAAATATCCTTTGCATACTGACATTTAAATTTTCCATTACTTTAACTAAACTTCACAGTATTTAAAATACCTCTTTGAAAAAACATTGAAGTATACCAAAAAGGCAATTTTACAGATTCAGGGTTACATTAAATATTTAAATAAAATCATGCTATAAGGCTGCATTCAATTCTTCAGGAAGATAGAAAACTTCCACTTCAGCTCTGTTAAAGTGCCTGCTCTTGTGAAGAGTTGCCTAAAGTCTAGCCACGTGGCAACGAGGGATTTTTCTTTCCAAGTGTGCTCTTATGAGAAATGTACAGTATGGTGTTGAAAATTTTGACAGTACAAACACGTCAGGACTCATTCCTCGCCACTTAAACCACAGAGTAATTTAGCTCTGTAAAAAGGCCAGATACTTTATGATAATAGGGTCCTAAAAGGAAAGTGGCCAAACCACACTTGATTTTGATTCAGCTAAACTAATTAAGAACTTCCTCAGCATCCTTTGTGCCACGGTATAAAACCCAGCAAAATCTGAACAAGAAAGAAAAATTCTTACTTAAAACTGTAGTCCAGAGGTGCTCAGAGCAATGTTTAGGTGCCACATAAGAAGAAAGCAATTTCTTCTATAATTGCTTTAAACTGACCTTATAAATCTGGTTTTCAGTCAAACTAACAGAGAAAGAAAAACCAAGAGGAACTTCTATGCATACACATTTTCATGCAATGTTTGCCCTTTGCTGGGTAGATGGGCCACTTTTAGCAGCCCTGGATGGATTTTGATGAAGGGTTGACAGTGAGTTCAAATGCAGTAACTACAATAACTATGCCAAGGAGAAGGAGGATGGTGATTCCCCACGCTGTGAACAGCAGTAATCTTTAGTGTCTTGGCAAATAAAATATTTTTACAGAATCTTTATGCTCTCAAAATCAGAACAATGGCAGCAACCAAGCCAATATGGAAGGCATGTGAATGGAAACTTAACTGTAACCTTTATGCATTTCAGAATATTCTGACAACAATTATGTTCTGTAAGGAGTGGGAAAATTTTATCATTGTCTTGTTTTAGCTCCAGGGGATGGATTAGAGCCTTAACCTTTGGGCTGGGAGGACATCAAACCTCCTTCCTGGAACTGGGAGTCCATCTCTTAGCAAAGTCAACTTAAGTTCACATTTTTAAAGAGTAAATGAGAAAGGTAACATGCCTGTAAGGCATAAGGAAACTGGTTAATGTTACTGTGCAAGCATCACTGCAACTGTGGCTGAAGAAGGTTGGGAATTAAGTTTATTTGGTTTTCCTATGCTTTATTTCCATTTATGTCTTTGTGACACGTAATGCTCTAGGGTAAAAATAAGGAACAAATTCCACCCTGGGCCCTTAGCTAGATTGGAGCTGTTGAAGCCACTATGTCAGGCTGCTGCCATACGGGGTAGTTGGGTAATCCTGTAAGTTGTCATTTATGTGGACCAACACATTGGGGGCATTAGGACACATTGCCACTAAAATTAATCCATATTTGCTAACAAAAGATGAACACAACCATTTAGGAGGTTTACTGCAGTGCTTTCTGAGGAAAAGATTGCCTCTGGGAAGAACAGATCTCTCCCATGCTTCTAAGCAAAGGGAGCTCTGCTGCTGTGTGTCCCAGGCCTAGCTAGACCTGCCACCCTATATTCTGTAGTTGCAGTCTCTTCATCTATCTGGACAGTCACTACTAATCAAGTTTTCCATGGCAGTCCCATTTTTAGCACCCAGTAGGAAGGCAGCAAGCATCCAGGAACGAGAGGAATAGCAGTATTGCCATGCTTTTTCTTCATCTAACTGAGAGCATAAATCACAGAGTTTCAGGTTGCACGTTGAAAAATGATGTGGCCACCATCTTTTGTACAGTTGGATAAGTTGCAAAAATCTCTACTTATCTGAGGGAATTTGAAAGGAGAGAACAAGTAGATTCACCATTTTGCCTTCCTCTGATGATCTAACGAAATGGTCAAATAATGAGACATTCAGTAAGAACTTCAGTGTGAAGTTCTTTCAATTTCAGTGAGGTTTCCACTAATATGGAAAACTCTTCAATTCTTTGGACCATTGTTTTACTGGAGCTAAAAACACTTAAAAAGTGGCTGAAAGAAGGAAATTTATTGACAGGATATAGCCTCTGGTTTGCTTTTGATTATTCTCTTTTCCAACTGTAAGTCCGCTTTAATCATCCTGTATCTTCCCAAAAATTTGTGGACGATTTTTTAACTTACTTCTATTCTTTGTTTCCAGCAGCTTCTCTGACAGTACCTTCATGTATTTAGTGTCTTTACAGGAAGTATCTCTTTCTCTCAAGTCCCAGCTTCTTTGCTTCTCAGCTTTTATCGCTCTCACATTCATCACCAGTGTTGAGAAAAGCACCAACACACTCAAAAAGAAAAAGGAATTGCTTCTCCCTCTCTTTGGATTTCAGATGGACTTCACCAAGGTGAAGTGCACAAACAAAAAGGCACAGTAATGAGAATTTCAAAACATTTAAAAAACCCCAAACCTTCACATACTTTTAAACTTCCTTCAGATTTCATAACTCTTAGAAATTGACTTCAGATACAGTATTAACTTTACTGCACAGGTCTGTGCTTCCCTATAATAATGTTGCACTGAGTTGGGACTTTTACTGCTGAGAGTGTAGTGTTTTGCAGTCCAGTATTTTGGTAGTTTGTACTGACCTCGCATGTCATGATCAGCAGGAATACCAGTTCATTTCACTTTTGCATATATTTCAAGTCACAGACTCTTCTCTGATATATGATGCTTACTGACACAGAACTGTTTATTACAAGCTGTTCAAGTGAACCAGCTTTCAAAGTTTGCTTCTCTGCTCCTCAAAGTCATGATCACAGTAAAGTAGAAGACTCGCAAGCAGATGACCGGTGTTCTGTCATTTAGAAAGCATTCTTTCCAACTACATCTTTGAAAGTTTAATAAAATGCATGTCTAGCCATTTCAAGCCACAGCTTCTTTGAGAAGACAAATAATGATGAAACGTGATGCCTACTAATGATAGATTATGAAGACTAAGTCTAATTGATTAATTAATTTCTCTTCAACAAAATTAATTTACTCTTCAAAAAAAAATGCCATGAAACAATGACACTGAGTGCTCAATGCTACTCAAATGCATATTAGTGAGCTGTAGTGAATGGAACAACCGCATGGGAAAGGGGTACAGGAAAAACTATTTTACTTTGGGGGTGACGGAGCACTGGACCAGGCTGCCCAAAGAGGCTGTGGAGTATCCTTTTCTGGAGACTTTTGAAACCTGTCTGGATACATTCCTGTGCAGCCTGCTGTAGGTAAGCCTGCTTTGACAGGGGTTTTGAACTAGATGGTCCCCAGAGTTACCTTCTAGCCTCGACCATTCTGTGACCTGCATTGCAAGTTTCTTGGGTACAAATACGGGATGCATCATCATCTGCTCTGTCCAGCCTGAAGCACAAGAGATATCTCAATAGAGTGTCACATTGCTGTAATTATACGTGTTGTGAACAGATATTAGTTTAACTAACTAGTCTACTGAATTAATTAATTTATGATATTCCTAGATCCAGTGACTGAAAGTGCCCTCCAGGATTTCCACATGCAGTCATCTGGGAGTGCCCAAGATGCTGACCCATCACCCTTCATTCAGTCACGTGACTCCCACCTCCTTTATTTGCATTTCTGTTGATAACATGAATCTTTAGGTAGACTTTGACCTTTTGACTTCTTTCTTGAGCAAGAGTACAGAATCCAATTCTTCCACTAGTTGCATCCAAGCAATCCTATTGATATCAGAAAAGCTTACTCTAGAGTTTATGAGAAGAGACTGCTAAATTTGACCATTAATCTAATCAGCTTTGTAGAATAGTTCAAACAGGAGGGAGCACAACATCAAACAAATTTGATAGTAAGTTGCTAGCAGTTACCACCAGCAGGAAACCATGGCTTTAATCTGAAAGGCAAATGAAACCATCTGACATGAGACAAAGAACAGTTCACAGGTCCTCATCACTATGACACTGAAAAACCTATTAGAGCGTTAGCCTAGCTTTCTCTCTAGAGAGAGCTTGCAGTGATAAGCAGTAGCAGATCTAGATTACCATCAATAGCTTAGGCTGGCATGATCACCTTTGCTAAGCATGTTTGCAGAGTCCAGTAGAAGTTAATGTTCAGTGAAAGTTCAATAGCCACCATTGATTTACCGTATTAGTCCATAGCAGGAGATGTTCCTATTATTTTGCAAGTATGCACACTGACAAAACACAAGATAGGTAATGTCAACCATGTGCTATTACACATTTTAACATAGGCCATTGTTGTACAGCAGAATCACACAATATTAGGAGTTGGAAGGGACCTCGAAAGATCATCTAGTCCAGCCCCCCCTGCCACAGCAGGATTCCCCAGACCAGCTCACACAGAAGCTTGTCCAGACAGGTTTTGAATACCTCCATAGAAGGAGACTCCACAACCTCTCTGGGCAGTCTGTGCCAGTGCTCTGGCACCTCAACTGGGAAAAAAATTCTACGTGTATTCACACGGAATCTCCTGTGCTTCAGCTTACAGCCATTGCCTCTCATCCTGTCACTGGGCTTCACTGAGAAGAGCCTGACCCCATCCTCCCGACACACACCCTTCACATATTTAAAAGAATAGATGAGGTCACCCCTTAGCCTCCTCTTCTCCAAGCTAAAGAGACCCAGCTCCCTCAGCCTTCCCTCATAAGGAAGATGTTTCAGCCCCTTCATCATCTTGGTGGCTCTCTGCGGGACTCTTTCCAGCAGTTCTCTATCCTTCTTCAACTGAGGGGCCCAGAACTGGACACAATATTCCAGATGCGGCCTCACCAGGGTAGAGTAAAGAGGAAGAAGAGCCTCTCTTGACCTACTAACCACACCCCTTCTAATACACCCCAGAATTCCATTGGCCCTCCTGGCCACAAGAGCACACTGCTGGCTCATGGTCATCCTTCCAGCTGAGACTGACCTTGTGCTGTTCCCTTCAAGTAATTCACCTTTAACAATTATCAATTCCTTAAAAGCATTACAGTGAGAGTACTGAAGCACATGCTGATGCACGAGCCCAGTTTGCAGTATCACAATGCAATCCAGTGATGACCACAAGTGCAGGTGCACGGAAAATCAGCACATAGTTGGCACAGTGCATCCACCAGTCCAAGCAAGCATCATCACTGAAAGAGGTACCCACAGCTTTTGAGCACCAAATGGATCCTCTGAATTTCCAAAGGAGGAAACTGAGAATTGCAGGTTACGTTACTTCAGCTGAATAAGCTCAGCTCCAGCTAGAATTACAACTATGATTGTTCTTTCTGTGTGAAATTATGATAGCAAAAAAAAGTTCCAAAATATATAAGATATGTTCATTGGCATTTTAATGGCAAGTCAGATGTGCATATAATTGTCTCCTGAAGACAAGAGACTAGTGTACCTCCCATAGACTCAGCTAGAGGGAGGCTCCTTCCTTCATATGTACCATCAGGGAGCTCTTACTGCAGCTGTGCTAAACTTACTCTATAAACGAAGTACAGGTATTCTTAATTTCAAGACTACTACCACTTCTTGCTGCAAGAAATTATTCAGTTTTCTGCACCCTGGAAAACATTTGGCCAATCTTGTTAAAAAAAAAAAAAAAAAGAGTGAGTAATTGAGAATTGGTGGCCTTTAGCACTCTCTCCAACTGAACTCAATTTTTCAAAGCACCTCCATAGGGCTCCCCACACGTGTGGTGCAGTGCCAAGATCTCCTTCTGTTAACACAAAAGAGCCACAGTGGAATCTGTTAACTGTTACAGATGAGCCACAGGTTTGCTCTTTGTTTATAGACTTAAATGAAACCATGATGAGGGATATAGATTTGAAATTTTGCCAGGCTTCTAGTTCAATTGCAAGGGCACCAGGTTGTTCAATGTGATTAACCCTAAATATCAGACAACACTTGTGGTCATCATTTTCTTAAACTTTCTGCTATTTCTCAACAGCTCCATTTTGTGTCTGGCTGTCTATTTTTTCTGCTTAAAGACTGAAGCAGTTCCAGAGGTCCTTCACTTATACCCTGCTTATCCAACCTATACCTGCAGTCTTGTGTTTCAGACTTTAACACTTGCTTTTTGTGCAGAAATTTTTTATACTCTAGGAAAAATATCAAGGTTCTTAAACCCTGAATGAGTTTATCTGGTTCTTAGAGTGGTTTTCTAAAGCTTCCATAACAATATATCTCAGCAGCAGTAATACATGCAGAGCATTTGCCTGAGCTATGAAAAACAAATCCATGCAGAACTTGCTTGATTTTATCTGCTTTAAAAAAATCCAAAAATTGCACTAGATTTAAGCATAATAAAAAGGGCATCACACAACTTGGAATCCAGGTATGCTATACTCTATGTGAGGTTCAACTCTAGAGTTCACAACTCAGACCCCAGTTCTGAAAGGGATAAAGTCAAGCCTTTGCATATGAAAAAGTACTAAGTTTTAGTAAACTAAAGTGTATTGCATGACAGTAGTTTGCTACCTATTATGGTAAAAATCTCATTTGATCAGCAATTTACAGCTAATCTCATGAAATTCACCACACAGAGAGTTTTAAGGAAATGTCTTAACATAAAAAGTTTCTTTTTTTCTACAAAGATTCACCTAGAAGAACCACAAATGAGAAAGGACTCAATTCAGACCTGATGCAGTGTGATGGTTCGGACCTGGCTGCCTGCCAAATGCCCAAACTCACAGTGCAAGCCTTTCCCACTCANACTCAAACCCCAGGATAGAACTAATAAAAACAGAATCTTACAACTTTCCTTAAGATAGCAGAGTTGCACTGACCGATGCCAGCAACAGCTGCCTCTCAAGGCCTACAAGGCCAGCAAGGCTTCACTCCCCCGCATGGGTAAGACCGATGGCAGAGAACCTGCGTCTTCAGATCCACCAGAAAGGAAGAGAGAGCAAAAGCCTCTCCTCCTTATTTATAACCCCAGTTACATAAAAATCGTATGGAATACTGGGAACATGACCAGTTCCCTGGTTACAAGCTGGTTACCAGGAAAAAGGCCTGGGCCAAACCATTACATGCAGTAGACTGCATCTGCTTGTCTCAGTTCTGAAAACACTTGGGAACAGAATAAAAATTTAGTCACTGCTATTTTGCCCTATAGTATTGGCAGTGACAGGTGGTACACTACTTCACAGAGAAGTCTGCATTAGATGAACAATCATAGGAATGGTTCAGATTATCTTAATGAGAACAAAACAAAATGCACAGACCAACTCATCGTCTTTGCTCTTGTAATTTATAATTAATCCATGATTACATCACAAAGCTTTGTGCTCAGAAACTTAGTTCAGAGAGGTGATAAGCATGCACAATTCTGATTTCCTTGGAAGCAGTGGATATTCAACACCACACAGAAATGGCCAAGAAGCTTAAAAAGAAAAGAGTAATGAATCTATCATTATGGCAGGAATTGAAATATTGAAAATAGAATTATACAATGTGTATTTTCTTTAAATCCCTGAAATCTGTCATCATCTAGAAGGAACAGATTTTACAAAATGTTTTTCTACATTGGTTGAGAATCTCATCAATCTATGATAATTATCTAGCTATGATAAATATTTTTTTTTCCAAACAGTAGCTTCATTTATTTCATAGAGAGTGGAAGGTAAGAAAGGATGATCTGGGAAATTACAGGCCTGTCAGTCTAACTTCTGTGCCAGGAAAGCTGATGGAGCAGATCATCCTGAGTACACTTCTGTGGCATTTGCAGAGTGGCCAGGGGATCGGGTCCAGTCAGCATGGCTTCACAAAAGGCAGGTCCTGTCACACTAACCTGATCTCCTTCTATGATGGGGTAACTCGATTATTAGATGAAGGAAGGGCTGTGGATGTTGTCTACCTTGACTTTAGCAAGGCGTTTGACACAGTTTCCCACAGCATTCTCCTAGAGAACCCGGCCGCTTGTGGCTTGGATGAGCACACGCTTGGCTGGATGAAAAATTGATTGGATGGCCGAGTCCAGAGGGTTGTGCTCAATGGAGTCAAGTCCGGTTGGTGGCCGGTCACGAGCGGTGTCCCTCAGGGGTCAGTGCTGGGACCTCTCCTGTTCAACANACTGGTGAGGCCACACCTTGAGTACTGTGTGCAGTTTTGGGCACCGCAGTATAGGAAGGACGTTGAGATACTGGAGAGGGTGCAGAGAAGGGCAACAAGGCTTATCAGGGGTCTGGAGAACAGGCCTTATGAGGAGAGCCTTAGGGAGCTGGGGTTATTTAGCCTGGAGAAGAGGAGGCTGAGGGGAGACCTTATTGCTCTCTTCAGCTACTTGAAAGGTCATTCTAGGGAGGTGGGTGTTGGCCTCTTCTCCCTTGTGACTAGTGACAGGACTAGAGGAAATGGGCTTAAGTTGTGCCAGGGTAGGTTTAGATTAGATATTAGGAAGAATTTCTTTACTGAAAGAGTGGTGAGATATTGGAATAGGCTGCCCAGGGAGGTGGTGTAGTCCCCATCCCTGGAGGTTTTTAAGAAGCGGATAGATGTGTTTCTTCAGGGGATGATTTAGGGATAAAAGTAGTGTAGGGCTATCGGTTGGACTAGATGATCTTGAGGGTCCTTTCCAACCATAATGATTCTGTGATTCTGTGTGATTTCAGGACCTAACTGTGAAAGAGACACATGCTCCAAGTGCTTCCAACACATAGGAGATGTCAGCAAAACTCAGAACAGAACACAGCCAGTACCAAAATGAAAAAGCCCAGTATAAGTATGTAGCAATAATAGATTCCTACTACTAAAACCAGTACCTTGCAGAGATTTCAGAACTGCTTATAAAAAAGAAAACATTGCAACATGTACTTCTTTGCTACACAGTAATGGACATGTTTTTCACTGGTATGATACTTTACATCTAGATTTCCAGGTACCTTAACACAGCTGGGTACAGAACAGAGTTATCCACATCTTACAAGAGAGGGAACTGATAGAGAGGACCCCTGGCTTAGTCTTGCAGCAGAAAAGTGGCAGAGCCTGAAACTTGTTTCATACATCCTGCTTTCCAGAGATGCCTCACTGAATTGGACACTTTGGGAAAATAGGATAGGTTCCTGAAAAAGAGTTTAGAAAGCTCAGCATCTGTTAACATAATTAATTAATTGAAAAATGGCCACATTAAAGATTCTTAAAACTGCCTTGAGTGTTTTTCTTACAGCATACATTTTCAAGAGAAGTCCAAGAATAGCCCAGCTAAACAGAAAATGAGGAAAAAAGAAAGACAGTGATAGCCCCTAGGAATGGTACAAAACAAGAAAACAAAACCAGCTGAGGCAAACCAACAGCCTACAGTGTTCAGGGCTGAAACTATTTTCCAATAGTTTCAGAGGAGACTATGAGTCATAGCAACTTCTTTCACTGATTCTCCAAATGAATAGATTTCCAAGATTTCAATCATAATGTATTGGAATATGCTTCATATCCTGCCTTTGCTGGAGGAATGCCTGCCTTTGTGGGTGCTTAACCTGTGTTGGCTAACTCACTTTTCAACAGCAATGAAATCTGTTGTTTAAACTAAGCTCTCAGTAAAAATTCCAGCCTGTGGGAGAATCTGAGCTTGAATTCAGCTATTTACTTAGCTAAAAATCCAATAAACTTGCTTCACTGCTGTTTTAATCCAGGATAACTATGCCTTCATTTATATGTAGGACAAGTATACTGGTGACGTCAAGGTAAGTAAACAGTCTTTGGGTACTACAGTATACATACAGAAGATGACTCAGTATCATTTTGAGTTACAAGCTAATAATATAGAGATAAACCCAGGCCCTGTTATTGCTGACACAGCCATTATTTCAGTTTGCTTTTAACATCTATGCCCAAGACCTGTTTCAGCTAATTCATAAGCTTGTTTCAGAAGACAAACTTCATCCCAAAGGCTGCTTTATTTGGGTATTCCACCTGCACCTCAGCAACAAAAGAAAGTACTAGATACTGATGCCTGTTGTTAGTAAAATCTATAGATTATATACCTGAACTCTTCACAGTAGTCACTAGGACCATTTTCCCAGACTTACACAACCAGAACAAAGTTGTCTCATCTGGGTGAAAAATCACTCTCTGATAGTTTAATCTTTGCTAATGTTGCTTTTACAGAGACCATCATTTAAAAGAAAGGCATAGGTTATAGGAGTGGAGGACGAAGCCAAGTACAACTAAAATTTGTTTTGCAATACATGGCCCACTACAGTTTGGAGAAAGTTGCAGAAAATCAAGTTAAGTGTAAAGAACAAAGGTGTAACTTCTAAATTTTTAAAAAATATATTTATGCCATGCCAGATGGCCAGCAACATCACAGAAAACTCATTTTTAATAACCACAGCATACCTAGGAATTCTAATCACGATGACTAGTTTGTTGTGAGCAGACTAGTAACATAGCCTGTTACTAAGATTGCATAATACTTCTGAACTATATGATCCTCTTTCGAGTCCAGGAAAGTCATAAAGAGCTGAAGCCACAGAGACTAAAGTTCCCCATGCTCACTGTATGCCTCAGGTTGAATTTGTTTGGACATTTTCAGCCAAAAAGGTTTCGTCATCCCTAAGCACAAAGAGAAGTGTCTATTGTGACAACTCACTCCACTCCCTGTCTGTTTTAAAGAAAAAAAAGAAAAATCAGATTACACTTTTTCAGGTTATTTCAGTGTTTTGAAGTATTCATAAAATTTTGAAACACTGAACACTTAGAAGGAAGCGGTCTTATGTCAGGAGGCACACTTCCATCCCCTTGAACCAACCTCTAATCTAAACATGTTAAAAGCACTTGAAAAAGCAGTTTTTACATGCTCAGCAGAATTGTCTTCTGTTTTGCTGAGAAAATTCCCCCCAAAATGTCAGTACTGAGCACATGACCAGCATTCTCAGCTACTGGAGGATGGGCACCTGAATGGCAATTGTGAAAGTTGTCCCCTGCGCTCTCCATTCCCTCTCTTTCCAGCCCTGTGAGCATGTAGCCAGTTCACTAAATGCAACACAGAAAAGAGTTTTTAAGGCAGTGAGAAAGAGGACTGGGACAGGGACACCTAGGACAAAGGGGAGAAAAGACACCAGGGTTGGCCAGGGAGAGCATGCTTTCCATGGGGTTGAGTAGACCACTGAGGAGAAAGAATTTCTAGTGTTTCAATCAATCCTTAGTTTGAGAACCAGGGAAGGAGCAGAATAAAATTTTCTTCTGAAATACTGAACTGTTTGTCTGGTGGAAATAGCCTTCACTTTCTGAAATTAAATATTGCTGGGTTTTAGGTGGGCAAAAATTGCAGTTGCTGGCTGCTAGGGGAAAAGGTGGAAGGAATAAGTGTCAGCTTGGATTTGATTGAAAAATTCTTGAAGCCCAAGAAAATATTAATATTTTTGTAACATTTTGTCTTGTCTAGGTCTGCTAGTAAAACAACAGAGTTCTACAGGAAGAAAAGGCAAGTGAAAAGTAACCAGAAGCTGTATTTTAAGCCTGTCTGTCAAAGCCTAAGTCATGACTAAAAATAAAATTTTAGCAGTAGTCATTAATACTGTGCTTTGTTTTTATGGTTGTCAAACACACAATTCTGCAGAAATCATAGCTACAACTCATATGAGGAGCTAGGCACTGAAATGATAAAGTCCTACCAACAGCCAGGAAAGTGAAAAAGTACAGGCTTCCCATACTAAAATCTAGCATGTAATTTCAACATAAGTCTCTTTTGAGCTTCATATTTTCTGCATATAAAATGTAAAACATATCAGCTCCCCACCTCATGGGTTTGGTGTAAAGCTAAAAGAAAGCCTATGCAGTGCTCAGACATTCAGTCAGAAGAAATAATATAGGATCATAATTAAAACTGGCCTTATATATGGCAAAAAGATTTATTTAAAACTGCATAGGCAGGAGAGTGCAGGCAGAGAATTTCTTCATGTGTTTTCTATTTTGCAGGCTTAATCAGTTTGCTTTCTTAAAAAAAGCCTCTCTTATTGAAAGTAATTTAAAATCTACAATGAAGGAATGGATAGTTTCCCCATGCAGAGATACAGCTTTTTTCACTTGACTTAGCTCTTCTTTTAATTGACTATGCAGAGTCAAAGCTAGGTCATGCTGTAATAATGAGCGCAGACTTGCATAGAGTGAACATTCCCAATTGCACACAACCTACTTACATCTATTATAGATCACTCCAAAATGCCTGACTCTGTGCTGATACTTTAACAAGGTCCATAGTCAGCTCCTCAGGCACAGCATACAGCAGTGATGCTCTTAATTTCCATAGTATTCTTAAGAAAAGGTATCAAAGTAAATTCTCTTTATTAAAAGAGCCTTTCCACCTCATTTGAGGATCATCTTTTTCAGAACTTAAAAGCATGACTGATTGAAGCATCTGTACATCATTTCCAAAAGGATGTTGAATTTTGTCACAAAAGCTTATAGACTACTTTAAAGTTTTCAGGGTTAAAACCCCAACCCTCTAGAGTACAGAGTGTTCACAGGAATAACTTCACATATGTTGTAAATATATACACCTCTGAACCTTAAGAAAGCAGCTGTTTAACATTTCATATAAACATCACAGTGAGAAACAGGACTGGAAGAAAAGGAAATGACTGTGTCTAACTGTAGACAATTGGAAAGACAGAACATAATTAACCAATGGAATTTTCCCTGTACTCTAAGACTGCCACACCTGAACTAAAGCACACACACAAAAATATGCAATCAGATGCTTACATTTCCAGAAACAGACAGGATTCTAGGTTTTTCCTATCACCCTAAACACTGCAACTCTAGCAAGAAAGTTTTCTGAGGCACAAATTCAGTATGAGCTTTAGAACAGCTTCTATTACAAATTCAAGAAGGAAATAACTTGTATTTTTATTTTGACAGATTTGTTAGATCTAATCCAGGAAAGTGAGTAATAGAACACATTCCCTACTGTTAGGGAAAGCCAGAGTTTTAACCAGGTCCTTAACCAGACTTCAATTAATCCATTTTTCATTGTTCATCTCTTTATAAACTAGATGTAGGGATGGCTTCTGACTTTCTTGTGTTTTAAAAGCAAACTCCCTCCACCAAAAAATCCTCTACAAAGCAGAGGAAAAATAGAAGACCAGACAAATCTGATAACACTCACTTTCTTCTTACAGTGAAAATGAGAGGGTTTTTTTATATTGTCTCATTTGAATCAGATTATTTCAATCAGATTAAATTAAATATCTCAAGATTTAGAAGACATTCATAACTCAAATAAAAAATGAGATCAAACTATTTTTTGGGGATTGAAGGAGCAGGAAGTCAGCACATAATCATAGAAAAAGTCAGGTTTACAGCTTACCATGGATGGTATGAATTTGCTAATTTTCATAGGAGTATTTTGGCATTGTGTAGTTGGTAATTTGATAATGCTTTCACAAAACATAGCTATTTATTTTATCTGCATAATGGAAGGTGACACATCTGTTCAATTTATTCATTCAGGCCAATTCCCTTCCAACCTTATATATGAAGAATGTAGTTTTCAGCATTTTTTTTTCTTCACCATAGATCTCAGATTTTGTGGCAGATCAGAGCACCAGAAGGAAGAACTGGTTTATAAATTTTCAAATCTCTCATTTTTAAGTACTTTCCAGCATTTTGTTGACATACTCATAGAAACCTCTCATTCATGTCTAAGTTTAAAAAAAAAAAAAAAAAGACAAACCCCCCCCGAATATTGTATACCTGATGGAAAACCGCACCTTGGATTTTTCTGTTTGCTTTTCTGTGCAAAAAAACCAAAACAAACAAAAAAATCAAGCTAAAGTAACAAGCAACTTTAAAAATGATACCTTCTATATAGTCAGAGCCGAACATAACAGATTTGACCATTGCCACATCAAATTAAACGAAGGACTGACTGTTTCAAAATATATCTTTCAGCTTAGGCTAGAGCGAGGCAGCTAAGAGACTGCTACGTGAAATATGGTAAAGAAAATATGAATTTACAGAATAATTGTCCTGTAAACTGCAATATTTCTTCATCCTGGATTTTGTAAGTGGTTTCAGTTCTGATAATCTGCTTTCAATAGCGCGTCATGGAGGAGTACATCACTGCTTGCCTCCTTGTTCTGCAGAAATAACCTTCTCTTTACCAAAATTTTAAACTCTTTCACCTTCCATGAACCTGATCCTAATACTACACAAAAGGGCAAATGAGACCTCCAGGTTATCAACTCCTGAGGAGCAATCTTTTCATGTTTGTCACCTTTAGGTCTGGGCATTTCTGTCTGTTGTATCCTAAAGTCTCTCTGGAGTAGTCTATGGTTAAGACACAGCACAGGCATTCATTGAAACTGCCCAGGGTGCAAATTGCAACAATGAAGTCTGTAGAATGAGAGACTATGGGACAACAAACCTCTTACTACTGATTTATGCCAGTTTAATACTGTTTGTTTCCTTGTTTGCACTTATATATTGTCACTTAAGCTGAGATAGTGTAAATTATTCCCAAAATAATGAAAAAGAAAAATCAAGAAAAGGACTATAGTACAAGAACTTAAGAGAATCCTGGTCAGACATAACAGCAGACTGGGTATGTTTTTTTCTGTAGAGTTCAAGAAGTTGCTCAAGTATAATAACTTGTTTCATAAACAAGTAATAGAAAGTTTTCTAAGGTCAGTTGCAATTAATTTTACTGCCTTCTATTTTATAGAAATTGTCAAGCAATTTCTTTCAACATGCACTGCACACTTGAGATTTCACTAAAGATCAAAAATGAGATTTGTGATGTTTTCAACTTAAAGATTTTGCTCTAATGGTATTCCAACATGTAAAAGTAACTGTGTAGATTCCACACGTAGTAAAAATTATATATAGTCACCATACTGCTCTGTTTGGTTTTAATCTCTTCAGTATCTACTTCTTAAGTCTAAATTGCTGGGGAAAAAAAAAGCAAAACAACCCCCAAAAACCAGCAGGAAAGTATCCATAATATAGAATGGACTGTGGAGAAGGCTATTTCTGAACTATTTGAAGTGATCTAATCACCTGAATGGAATTTTGAACTTATATATATCTTCTGATTTTTCTTGCTCTTATTATAGTCTGGCATGTTTTCCGTATGGAGCAAATCTGGAGAGAAAAGAAATAATGTTCTGGAGCTTGGTTTCAAGAGGAAAGAGTATATGTTATAAACTTGAGGAAGATTATATACTATATAGGAAGCTAAAGAACATAGCTTCAGATATGTTCAGGGTATTATATCTCAACAGCAAAACAATAATTGCATTATCATCCTCACTAAGTGCTTGTTCCTTTCTAAACTACAGTTAGTCAAAGGGTAACAGATATATCTATGTGAATGAAATTGGCAAGACTGAACTTTTAGTCCCCTCAAACTTGATAAAACAACTCCGCATGACTTCGCTCATGGGATTAGTCCTCCTGATCTCATCCGAGCACTCTCGATGGGCTGCACTGGAAAAAGTCCAATAGAGTCATCACTGAAGGTATTCAAATATACAAGTCTATTCCAGATCAATGCATTGATTTGCAATGATGGAAATACCATGAGTTGACCTTCTGTATAAGCTTCTAAGGAGTTTCAATATTCCTTTGTTTATTCAGTTAATCTCATGAACTATACAATCTCTACTTTTTTATGCAAGAATAATTCCCACTCCATAGTCCCAGATGTTTTCCTGGATGTAATTTCAAAACTGTGTATCTTATTTGATGCCTTTGATTAAATTTGTAATGCATTTAAAATATCATTTAAATATCATATTAAAATATTGTGTCCAATCAAGTGTAAAGAGACATGTGAAAATGAAGTGACTCATGCAATGGGAATTAAATATTACACTGTCTTGTCACCTATTCTGTTAGGGATGGATTTCATTAACAACTTCAGCTTCCACCATACATCACCAGCAAGTTAAACAGACTAGAAAACACATCTTGTACATTCATTAAATGTGGATTAGGATTGCAGAAATCTTATTTTATATATATTTTTTTAAACTAACATCTTAGGTTCTGTGGTTGAGGAACTACTTTCTTCTTGAAAAGCAAGAGAATGCATAAAACTAGCACTTCATAGGTTTTATAGAAATACCATACTGAAAACTCCCAAAGCTCACTTTAAAAGAGAATTAATTTGGCTGTAGGCTAAACATGGTCTGTCAGAAGCCCTTATTTTCAAAGCATCTTCAGACCAAAATTCAAGTAAATTTTAAAAGAGGAATAGCCTTTCTTAAACTGAGGCATGAGTAAATATAGTGGGTTGACCCTTAAGCCTAAGTTAAGAGCAACAGAACAAGGTTGATGTCAGTCAAGCAGAGTTAAAGTATAGTGCCTGAAGATGTAACTCAATATCTAAGGAAAACAAAGGAGAATGACATGAACAGGAATAGTAAGAACAGTTTCCCACCACATCTCTGTGTTTTATTTCCATTTGCCTTCCTTCTCCATCAGTGTCCCTGATTCATTTAAAAGAAGATCCTGCATATAATTTTGTTTCTTAGTGTGGTGTGCTTACACAAAAGAATTACAAGTGTTATGGCAAGATAAAGCCCATGTACACCAAAACATGCTCTAGTATGATATGTCAAAACAAACATTGCATCCAAAACTAATCCTGCAAAGTTTCAGGTCAGTTTCCAAAAACTGGGATATACTCATGTACTAATTAGTGCTTTTATCCCCCGCATTATCTCTGGAGGTGTAAAAGCAGAGAACCAGGGAGGTCAGACCCCAAATGCAGTAAGGAAAATTTTCTGCTCCCTGCTTTCTCCACCTGATGCTAGTAGCTGTCACATGACAAACCCTAAAGGAAAAGTCAGCCAAAACTTTATCAGTCCTCAAGCTATTCTTTCCATCTGTGCATTTCTACACAGCTTCAAAACACATTTTTTCATTGTTTTACTAGCTTTCAGGGTTTATTGTGATATGCATGACACTTGTTTTATCTTAAGACCTGGAAGGTTGGAATCAAGAGGACCAGCATTTCACATTTTCATTTTTTTAAGGAGCATTCCCGATCATCAGAATGACTCAGAAACAGGACAGAAAAAAATTTTTTTTTCCAGTCTAATTTCACAATTTGAACAGGAAGCAAGAAGGGAAGTCAGTCTTCATCCTGAGATTTTTTTAATCGAGTGGCAAACACGACATTTATTCTACTGTTCAGAAGGAACACAATTGCTCTTACTGTATTAAACCTTTGCAGAGAAAGATACTGTTTTCAACTGCATGAGTACTCTCCCTCTAGAACTACTGGAGATTGGAGAAGGGAAAATATGCATGTGATATTAATTTGCATCACAGAAGTCACAGAATCACAGAATATTAGGAGTTGGAAGGGACCTCAAAAGATCATTTAGTCCAACCCCCCTGCCACAGCAGGATTAAAGTAAGTTCATATCTGAATGCTGGAACACTTTATGAAACTAAGGTAATTTCTGTTTATGAAAGTCAGATTTACATGGACATTTTTTCACTTTTCGGTGGGTTAATCATCAATTCAGATATGTGTAAATGAAAATTAAGGAAGCATTAGAACTCACGGTTGTTGTCCAAAAGAATATGTAGTTTTTCTTTGACTGCAGTATATTTTCATTATTTCTCCAGATATAGTTTCTTGGATTATCTTCTAGGTTAGGGAAGCAGCAAATTAATTTCTAAGGGTTATACCTCATGTCATCTGATGAGACATATGCTTCTGCTATTTCACATACCAAGAGGATGCATTCAGAGCTAGACGATAATGGAAGAACCATGTAGGAAAAAAATTTTAACCTGGGGAATTTAGAGGTCAAAAGGGAATAATCCATTAAATTCTCTTGTGCCAATCTCTTTGTTGGTGTAAGAAAGGGAAAGCATATCCACTGATTACAGCAGAATTGCAAGAAGTTATACTGGAAAAAAAAATAGCCTAACCAAAACAACCTACTAATAAATAAATACAGCTAGTACACTGGCCTCTGAGAACAGCTGCTGAAACAGAGAGCACTGTGCCCTTTCTCATGTCCTAAGATGACAAAAATATATACCTCTGTTTTACACTACAGCTGCCCATATCTAAATGTGAAAATAAAGAAGGAAAGGGGAATAAATAGACTAAAATGTACCTGTCAAGAGAGGTCTGAGGCAATTATGTGTTGAGATTTATTACAGTAATTTTTTGGTTTGCAAGTAGGTGTAGTAATGCCCACAAGGTCTATCCTCAAAAGAGCCTGAAAGTCACCAATATTTGCAAGAAGGCAGCAAAGGAGAGCAGTATTTATTATGGACTAGTAAAGGTAAACAAAGACCAGTTTGCTCCCTTTCTTTCAAAGGACTTGAACAACAAATTCATGGGCAAGAGGCGTTCTCTGTCTTAATTTGAGGGAAGACTAGTGGAAGTGACATCTCATCCACTTTTACTTCCAGAATGAATCCCATGTTTTAAGCTTGGCACAGGGACTGAGATTTTGAGCTCTGGGAGTAGATTTCACGCAGGGTCCAGCAGTCCCAGAAGAACACCCAACTTCATCATTATGCTGCTGCACATCCTATTGAAAGCATCTGTGTCTCTCCACCAGTCTTTATGGTTCCACTTTCTAGTCCTTTCAGTTTTGTCTCTTAAAAAACCATAGTTTTATGTTAAGATGGTATTCATGTGCCCCCTATTCATATGTCCCTTCAGGCAAATCTTTTTCTGACTTGTTCAGAAAAAGCATGCTGGAAAATTTGTGACACAACCAGCAGAGTCCATGCCCTTTCATTTATCCTAACTAGACTCCAAAGAAGTTCTGCTGGTTTAAACAGCAAAGCCTCATGGTCACAACCCCTTTCCTTGTCCTAAAATAAGTTTTCAGAAGTTGGCCTTGTGCCTGACTTTTTTAATAAAACAAAAAGAGGTTCAAAAACCTCCATTTGCAAATGGCTCTGCTCACTCAAATCAGAAAATCTACCTTGACACAAGTGCCTTTCAGTTGCTAATGACAGATTAGACTGAAGAGCAAGGGAGCCACAGGAAGAAGCTCTGACATCTGGCTGCAACTCTACAATGAAAACTTAGCCATCTTAAAATGATAGGCCCTTGCATCTATTTCTACAGCCCTGAGAAATTTGTGAACCTCTGTCACAGCTAAAGAAAATCTGGAATAAAATTTTGAATGTAACCCAGGGAAAAAGAGTAGTCCTTTTTATTTTTGGTTATGTATTGAGAGATATTAAGCTGATATTTAACAGGTAGGAACATCACTACTTGAGACTTTTTGGAGCACAATTGTGGAAAGCTAAGCAACTATTTCTAATTGTAATTATTTTCTTGAAGCAGCTAGTTTAACTGCTGACATTAATTACCTCTGTTGCAGAGCAGCTTCTTCCTTGTGCTAAGGGATGTATAAATATAATTTCTTGTCTGACTTGAAGGACTTCAGGCAACCTGAAGCCCTGAAGCTTAAAGAGATCTTCTGAGGTGTGTTAAATGATCCTCAGATCTATGGACATTTAAATCCTATACTTCCCTAGTGCACAGGAGTCATTCATTCTTTCTTGAAACACAGGTCATGAACATGGCCAGAAGTAGACTAGGTTCAAAAGGAGGATCAGAAGTTTATTTTTACAGATGTATTTTGTTGATGTATGAAACTGCATGGCTGAAAGATTATTTTTCCAATATGTAGAACTAAAGCTTATAAATTCGTATCTTTCTCCTTACAAAAAGGACTCATTTAACAAAGCTCAGCAAATTTAGAGAAAACTAATCATGCTCATGTTCCAGATAGCACTGGATATTTTGGACTATGAAAGTTTGACAGAGTTGAACATAAAATGTACCAAGCAGGTGGTTTTTATTAAGATTGCTGATGCCATGCCTTACTTGGGAGCCACACAAAGCCATCAGAGGATATTGTGAAACAAGTTACCACGAGTGTCACACACAGTGTAGCTTCTGTAAGCTGAGCTTGTACCATACCATAGGGGTTTCTTGCCTTCCTCCTGAGTCTCTCCTCCACAATCCCCATGTGTCCAAATCAACCTTTGTTCAAAAGCCTTCTTCCCAGGAGTGGTGTATGCAAAATTTCTTTCCATTCACTTGCACTGGCCCATTCAAAAGCAGTGAGTCCTCATCCAGGCAGCACAACACCTCCTCCTCTCTAGAATAGCAGGATCCTTCAGGCATACCTTACAGCAGCTCCTGATGCTGCAGACCCCACTCCACCTCTTACAACCTTATTACTGGCCTAGGACTTGCCCTAATCTTTCTTCTTTCTTCGTAGCTAGTCATCTTATATTTTTGAGTCCATGAGGGCCAGAGAAATTTGTTTTTCTGTAACCCATTGGTCTCCAAAACCAGCAGTCTCTTTTTTTGGCTCTACATACAAGCTCCAAACACATGCAATGCAACACACACCTGATCAGAGTGACAAAAATTCGATTTTGTTCTGACTTTAAAACTGCCAAAAGTAGGCAAATATTCCCTGAAAGACTGGGATGTAACCATCCAAGAGAGAAAGCAAATAATGAATTCAACCATAGATAAAAAAAATACCTCAACTCTTTACTCTTTACAACATTCTTACTAACCTTGGAGCCATCTCAATGTGTAAATGCAAAGGAAGACAAAATGAGCCCTCCGTAAAGGACCTGGTTAGATCACCTATAACAAATAAGACTTAAAAAAGCTCCAAACAACAAACAAACATCTCCAACACTATTCACAAGAATCCCCCTTATAAGGTACAAATAAAGAATACACTTTGCATGGCTATATTTTCTCCCAGTCCAGAGCGAAACTAATCTCCTTCTGAGGTCAGAGGTAAGACAAATAACACCTCTAATAATAAAATAAGTATTTTAAAAGCACATATTAAAAGGTCAGACTTACCATCTATATGGGAGCTGGACTTTACCCAGATTACCTGGGCCAAGAAGCAGAAGTAACTCAACTGAAACTTGCTCATAAGGCTGAACAGTAGCGAAACACTAGCATGAAAAGGCACCTGACTTGATTGTCAACATCCTGCAACTACTTCATGAGCAACAGCTGTACCTGTGTTCCATGAAGAAAAGCTGAGTTTCCTAAAGGGAGGAGGAAGAAATGGCTGCTGATAAGTATATGAAGTTTCTGCTTTTCAGCTGTTGTCACATGCTGTGCACCTGTGGAGCCAGAGCTTAAGTCAAGCTCAAAGGCTCATATTTTGTACTTAGCACTGTTTATTGGTCAAAATTAACTTTGAAAAAATCAGTATAACTTCTGCCATCTTCCTAGAGAGAATAAGGCATTAAAGAATTGGAAGGGAAGGAATGAAAGAGAAAGCAAAACCACTTCTCTCCAGAAAAGTGATCAAACAATCACACATGCAGTTATTTCACTCTTCCTTCTTGTAATTGATTTAATTCCCTTCCATGTGACCTGTGTTTCTTCATCTTTCCCTGTTAATTGCTGAAGCTACATCAGCATAAAAAAGTAGCTGTTCTTTAGACATGAGAAAGTAAATACAATGGGATGAGAGATGGCAATGCCTAAAACAATTTTATACATCTGATTATCATTTATTGTGTTCTGAAATTACTTGCCCTACAATATATCTCTTTGAAGATGTTTAGCTTTCAGGCAGCACAGCTTACTTAACTGTCTGTGTGTTTTATCTTTTGTATCCATGTTTTATCTTTTATATATTTATATTCTGATAAGCACTGCATACATATTATAAATCACTCTAGTGATGCATCTTGCAACTGGGCTTCAGCCACACTCTGCTGAAACCTGTAAGATGGTCGCTAGAAGATGAGTTACTGTCACAGCAGATATATACTTGGACTTCACAAATATAAGGTGTTCCTATGACACAGGCATATTCATTTCTGTTTACCTCATGGCTGAAAGTCTCCTTTAATATTAAAGGCTATTTGGGCCTACTAGTTAGAGCTAGAGAACAAGTATGTTTTGGTGTTGGTGGTTTTGTTTGTTTGTGTTTTTTGTTGCTGTTGTTGGTTTGGTTTTTGTGTAATTGTTTGGATTTTGCTTGTTTGTTTTTTTTTTATTCCCCTCAAAGACAGAGGTAGCTGTTCTTACTGAATTTGAGCTTAGCCAGCTTTAACTACCTTCCCATTTCACTGAAATTTACCAGCAGGTTGTCAACCTGATCTTAGATTTGTCATCCAAGAAGTTCACATCAATTAAAATCCATAGAAGTCATCTTTATTCTGCTACAGGAATAGTACCAACTAGCTCTGTTACCTAAGACATGTTACTGCACCTCTCATTTACCAGAAACAAAATTATTTTTTGAGGTGAATACCATTTTAAGAGGCAGAAAGAAATATTCTTCTTAGTAGCTTCTGCAACAAAAAAACTTATCCCCAAACCTGAAATTTTCTGCAGTTAAAGTAATTTTAAAAAAATTAATTTTCAGGAAAATCAAAAGCAAACCTATATTTTTTTAAACAAAAAAGAATAACACTTTTTTTTCTTTTTCTTTCCCAGTTAACCTGAAATTTTTTCTTCACTTACATTTCCTTTCTGATGCAGCACAGCACTTATAAAGTTGGCATTTGCATCTGGCTACCTTCTGCTATAGTACTGACAGAAGACGTTTGCCTGAATTCAATCTAGATGCAGAGAACCAAGCTGCAAGTCACATTAACCAGGCTCATGGCATGGAGCGCATCTTGGGAGATGAAGCTCAGACAACAACTGTAATAAATTAATTCTTAATTAATTTATTCTCCCACTGTTCATATAAGATTGTTCAATCCGTAGGAAGACTGTATGCGTTTCCTCCACACCTTGCCTCTGTCCTACCACAGGAATAATAAAATATGCATTTTCATTATGTAAATATTACTGTGGTATCATTATTACTAGAAGGGATGAGATATATGTATCAATAAGCAAAGCACGACCAAGGGTTTTTTCCAGTTATTTCAAGAAATATTTGTTCTCCCCAAATGGCATTTGAATATCTTAAAAATTCTGGCTATGTAATTAATGTAGTTACATTGTATGTTACAAAAGTGTGTCAGGTTTTTGAAAACTAGACTCTACTGCAGGAAACCTTTTCATGAATAAAGTGCTAATTTGCTGGTTTCAATTTTCATAAACAAGCACTCAAAAAGTCCACAAGTTTTAAATAAATGTGATATAAAAATATCTTTCCTTAAATTGATGTAGTTACATCTGTCATCAATATAATGTCTATTTTTCAAAATTTTGCCATGACTGTGCAAATAATAGTGTTGCAGCAGACAATGGTTCACTTTATTAAGACTTTAGCAGGGTCTCTGCTTCTCTTAGAAACTGAGCCCCGTGTTTGCACTAATAACACACTTGGGGTGTGCTGTCAAAAAATCCCCAAAGACCACAAACCAAAACAAAAAACCCCCATAAACTAGCAAAAAAAAGGCACAGCAAGATCCTTTCTCAAACTGAGCTGAAGCATAAAAAAGTCACTTTTAATATTCCTCATTTCTTCTGGAAGCACCAGTTGGTGTCCTTTGCCTTAGGAACTCTGCTTTTATGTTTTCCAGGGCTGGGTAGAAAAACATCGTATTTTCTAGGTCACATACTATGTGGTTTTTTATCCAATAACGTCCTGCTCAACAATTAGCTTGTTCTCCTTTTGACATCAGGATACTGGTGTCCTGAATCTGTACCAGCAAACTGAGATGAAATCAGCAGCTGTTCCTTGTTCTTAATGATTTTACTATGTAAATATCTATGTTTGATTTGGATTGCTTCATATGCACAAGGCTCGTAAAAGTGGTAGTGCATATCAGAATTATTGCATATGCTATTTCATGGCACTGTTGCGCCTCACTTTCAATTTATTTAAGCTGCTTAGCAACAATAATAATATTCTGTCCTGTAGATGATAACTGCAACAGGCAATGAATACTCAACTGACCTGGCTGGCAGCTTTACCAGACTCACTGGTGTATTCTACTCCTGTCTTCTCCATCAAACAGATACTTCAAGCAGCCTTTTGTAAAAAGTCATTCCACTTAAAGAACTTATTGTTGTGTTTCAAAAAGCCTGACCTTTAATATGCTTAATATAGTTCTGCAGTGGCATCTGGGAGTACATCTTATCACAGTTTCTTTTATGTTTGAACTTTAAACTGTGTCCTTTCCCATATTCTGTCCTTGATTTTCATGTCTCTATTTACTTCCCATTTGCCTAATAACTTCAGAAGATAGCTTCTAATTGAATAACCAAGCTTTATTGCAGAAAATAATTTAAAAAAACAAATAGAGAAAGTCATCCCAATGAACAACTCTCCTTCCCCACTTTTCTTGGGATTAGACAATAGTGCCTTTCAATTCAGTTTAGAAGGGAAACCTTCAGCTACAGACAACTCATTTGAATATAGCTCTTACCCAAAAATCTCCTTCTAAGAGTTATAGCATTAATCTTTTTCTACTTCTTTGGGCCAGAGTCCAATTCAAAGGTCTGTTTAAGACTGAAAGCTGGGCAACAGTTCTCTGTATTTGTCTTCAGCAATGTATGCTGTTTCATTCCTCATAGGGCTTGGCTACTTGGACACGTCTTCAAGAAAAGCTGTTTACCCTGTTACAGGCATCATCAAACAATCTAAGTGGTACCTTTTTGGGTACCAGTCTCTTGGCAAGTTCACAGCCTCTCAAATGCTATAGTTATGATAGCAGAAGGATTATCTTGCTGGAGTAGTTTGCAGAAAAAAAAATAAGTAAAACCAGCCAACAAAAGCCACAAAATAACCCTCTTACAAAAACACCCACAATGCTAGAGAGTTATTTTACTTTCCTGTAGATTTGGCACATGAGTTTGTTCATTTACCAGCTATTCTTTACCAAGTTTTGGAAACAAAACCGAAGCAAACATTCCAACTGCTGAGACATGGTATCTGCTGAGAACTGGCATCAATGTCACTGAGAACACCACCATCCAATGAAGGCTCAAAAGCTGACATGTTCGGAGGACGGATCAATATAGCCCCACTAAATTAAGGTTCCATATTGTATCCTTCTACAGGATAGCAGGAAAAAAAAAGTCATAAAAATTTACTTCCTTTTGGAGCACTCTGGAAGGCAGCACTTCCATCCAATATCATAGAATCATCATAGAATCATAGAATATTAGGAGTTGGAAGGGACCTCGAAAGATCATCTAGTCCAACCCCCTTGCCGCAGCAGGATTCCCCAGACCAGCTCACACAGAAGCGCATCCAGACGGGTTTTGAATATCTCCAGAGAAGGAGACTCCACAACCTCTCTGGGCAGTCTGTTCCAGTGCTCTGGCACCCACACTGGGAAAAAATTCCTACGTGTATTCACACGGAATCGCCTATGCTTCAGCTTTCAGCCATTGCCCCTTGTCCTGTCACTGGGCTTCACCGAGAAGAGCCTGATCCCATCCTCCCGACACACACCCTTCACATATTTAAAAGCATAAATATGGCACTCTCACCACCAGGGCCCGAGGTTCAATTCCTGGTCAGGGAAGCTTTGTTGTGACCTACCCTAGGGAATCCTGCTCTGGCAAGGGGGGTTGGACTAGATGATCTTTCGAGGTCCCTTCCAACCCCTGACATTCTGTGATTCTTCAGGTTTTAAAAAGAGAAAATTAAATTGTATTCTCAAGTCCTGAAACAAATAGACCTTTCAGTACAAAAGAAAATTGTATATTTCTAAATGGTCCACCTTGCATAACATCTCTAAACATTCAGCTCACCACACCTCAGTACACTGTAATTAATGCTGTCCAATACCTTCTACACCTTGCTCAAAATCTTTGCTGTTACTACAGCTGTGAAGGTGCTATCATATTTTGCTTTATTATTTTTCTTCTAATTAATTCTTTTAAGATTCTGGGTACTAGTGCAGTCCAATAACTACTACCATAATCTTCACCAGAATTTGCTTTGAGTGTACCTTCCTGTACACAATTACACGTATTTGAATACACAACCAGAGCCCTTTGTGACATATCCTGATTTAGCAGCTCAGTTCTGAACTTGAATTCCTCTGTTGGAATTTTGGACCCACTGATGTTTCTTTCATATTCCAGATTATTCCTAGATTTGTGGAGTTTGATTGATTCTTTTGATAACAAATAGTATAGAAAACAGTGTCATCTGAAGCACTGGCAAAAGTATAACTGTTCCCTAGAGCAATCTATAGGCCTCCAATGGAGCTGAGGTTGATGGTGTGGAGCAGAGACATTTGACTTGCCTGAGTTAGAAATTATTCACATTAGCAGACTCTTGAGTCTGGACTCTACATAGTGTTTTGGACATATTCTAAGTTTGTTACAGTTTAAGTTTAATATATACCTTATAGCTTTATGGTATCACTAGCATGTAACAGAACAACTGGGTGGCTAAAGGTTAAACTTCAACAGGCAGGAACTGAACTGCTGTTCCCTGTGTTTAAGTGGTTTTGTAACAAGTCCTGTGTGAAGAAAACCCCACAGGTGGATTTGTGGTTACTCCATGAAATCACAGAATGTTAGGAGTTGGAAGGGACCTCAAAAGATCATTTAGTCCAACGCCACTGCCACAGCAGGATTCTCTAGACCAGGTCATGCAGAAGTACATCCAGACAGGTTTTGAATATCTCCAGAGAAGGAGACTCCACAGCCTCTCTGGACAGTCTGTTCCAGTGCTTTGGCACACTGACTGTGAAAAATTTTTGTCTTGTATTCACATGGAATCTCCTATGCTTCAGCTTACAACTATTGCCTCTTGTCCTGTCACTGGGTTTCACTGAGAAAAGCCTCANCCACCTAGTTTAATGTCATAGCAAACTTGCTGAGAGCACACTCTGTTCCCTCATCCAGGTCATTAATGAATAGATTGAAAAGTACTGGTCCCAGTACTGACCCCTGAGGGACTCCACTAGACACGGGCCTCCAACTAGACTCCATCCCATTGACCACAGGTCTCTGACTTCTGTCCTCCGACCAGTTCACAATCCTTCTCACTACCCAATCAGCCAGACCACACTTCCTCAGGTTAGCTGCAAGGATGATGTGGGAGACAGTGCCAAACGCTTTACTGAAATCAAGATAAACCACATCCACTGCCCTACCCTCATCTAGCCACCTGGTTATGTCCTCATAAAAGGCTATCAGGTTGGTCAAACATGACTTCCCCTTGGTAAACCCATGCTGACTGCTCCCAATGACTCCCTTATCCTTGATATACCTAGAGACAGAGTCAAGGATAGTGTGCTGCTCCACTAGGGATTACCGCTGCCCCCAAGTTGATGCTGACCATGTCCTACAGTAAATGTACAAAATCACAGTGTTTTACTCCCCAAGCAAATTTCTTAGTAGTAAATTTTCTGCAGTATTTCAAAAAGTTACTGTCATTCCCCATCCTGGGGAATCTCGGTTGCATGTTATACTCTTAGAGTTTGACAATCATGTCTAAGTGAAACGAAATCAGAGTCCATTAGAATAACACATTTACCAAGTAGTCATTTGGATTTTAAATATATGTAACTTACTATGGAATGCTGACTAGTGATAATCAAACAAAACTAGCATATAAAGCACCTTCAACACACATAAGTTTGACTGGCCACTCTATTTCACTCCCAAGCATTCTTTGTCACAATGAGCTTGAGAGAAAAGTTGAAGTGCTCTGATACTTAGATGAACAAGATTATAAACTGATGCAATCAAGAAGAAACATTTCCTAAGATAATGTTTCTAAAATCAGCAGGGAGATAATAGTACTGCAGACTCTCTCAGAATCTTCTGCTTGTATGAGAGACTTGCTTCATTCCTCGTCAGCCTCACACAATCATTCACAGAACTGTAACAAAAGACATGTACCATATAATTTTGGTAATTTTTCAGTACTCTCCATAGTTTAGTGTTATTGCCTCCGTGACCCAGTAAAGAGCAGGTCTGCATTGTGTCAAGCACTACAAATACATGGAATGAGGTACTGCTGGCTGAAAGTTTACAGTTTAAGAGTGCTCTATCTTGGTAGCTCATACTTGGCTGAACTTTGAAAGCCACATTCCTTATGCCTGAAGTAAGGACCCTGTGATCCAGGCCTCGGTTCCTCCCTTACCAGTGGGGATGAGCAAAGGAAACCAGAGGAACATAAAGAGGGATGGAATGACCATAAAGCCCTGTTGGTGGTATTCTGTCCTTTACTGACACAGCAGGTCTCTAGCATTTAAAGTGTGAAAGATGAGTTTCCACAGTCTGCAAAGTGGCTGATGTACAGGAAAGAAGGGATATATGACAAGACAGAAGTAATATTTTACAGTAGGCTCTCTTTTCAGTTGAAGGGATCACAGAATCACAGATGTTAGGGGTTGGAAGGGACCTTGAAAGATCATCTAAGTCCAACCCCCCTGCCAGAGCAGGATTCCTTAGAGCAGGAAACACAGAAACGCATCCAGGCGAGTTTTGAATATGTCCAGAGGAGACTCCACAACTCTGGATGTTCAAAACCTGTTCAAAAAATGATTCTCATTCCAAATTTGCTCTTAACTCTGAAGAGAGAGCTGTGTGCAGTAGGAAGGAAACCAGCAAGGGTCAGGCTGATTAAATGAATGACCAATACTAAAATGTGCCTCTTTTCTGTCACCACGCATGGGCTTCATAGATATCTTTTTTAAGATGTGCCCAGTCATTCACATGACTACTCATGAAAAGGAACAACAGGGTAATTTTCAGCCTAGTATTTTTAAAGGAAGTAAAAAAAAATCCTGACTGTTTAAAAAATAGTTGATAACATGTTTTTACAGTTTATATCAATGTGTACATGCTTTCCTTTAGTGAACAGGTTTGTTGGTTTTGGCTGCACTCTGACCATTAAGAAGGTAGTTATTACACTAATTTTTGGCAATGACTTAGTAAGGGGTGGTTACTTTAAAATTTTAACTTCAAGCAGTTAAAACACTGAGACAGTCAGAGGACCAAATTTATTGCAACCTGAAAAACATTATAGGAGTAGTTCATATTATCTACAGCTGCTACAGAAGTTGTTAGCACATGGAACTTTGTTTACAACTCCTTCAATTTCTGACAAATTCACAAGAATCTGATTCTAAATATAGCCTGAAGAGCAATAATTACAAATTTTAAAGAAGCCTAGTTAAGGTCATTAGAAATAATTTGTAACAGGTGCCCACATACGCAATAATGAGATAATTCTGATATATGGAAGGAGCAGAGACATTAAATGGAATGTAACAGCTTATTGGGATAAGTGCTGTATAGATATACAGGAAGACAAGACGTGATATATGCTTCAGTGCATACATGAGAAATATACATCTCATCTTTAAAAACAACCCTAAAACCCAGCTTTTGTTTTGAAAACATCTTATATTTTGCTTTGTTTGATGCACACATTGAAATGTATAATTACAAATAACCTCCTGGAAGGCCTCAGTTTTTCCACAGGCACAATTTAGATTGTGGTTCTGGAATAGGTGCAGTATAAAAAAATGTTTGCAGTATAAACATTTCCATGACATTTATGTCCAAGGCTCTGATATTCCTTTAAATCAAGTCAGAATACTGCTGTGACATAGCACAGTAGTTCTTTTACATACAAAATATAAGGGTAAGTTAAAGGAAATGTTAAGATTCCAAGAAAAAACACTCAAAAATCTCTGCAAATGAAGATATTGGGACTTCACCAGCTGAAATTAGAGGCACAGCCTAGCTCAAAACCTCTGAACTTTCTTGAGAAACCTCTGGGCAATGTAGTCACCAAAATCAAAGGCTGAACAGAGAAAATAAGGAGCCATTACTGAAAGGAGTAGGTGATTCAATCAAAGTGGACATGTAAGAAGTACTCATTGCCTACTTTGATCTAGTCTCTACCAACAAGGTTTTCCAGATCTCCACAGGCAAAGTTTGAGTAGGAAAGGAAATATCAGCAGTGGACACAGGCTAAATTAGGGGTTAAATACAAGAACACAACCTATATACATCTTCATCTGAAGGTACTGAGGAAGCTGGTCAGTCTCATAATGAGGCCCATCTCTAATACCTTTGAAAGGTTGTGGAAATCAGGGCTAGTCCCAATGACCAGAGAAAAAACATATTTTGTACTCATCTCCAAAATAAGAACGGTCTTGCGGGGACTCCTCTGTGGAGTCCTTCAAAAGACAGATTCAGGGAACTGAAGGCTCGTCAACTTCACTTCAATCTCTGGAAAATCACGGAGTAAGTCTTCTCCAAAACATTTTTCAGCAGATGAAAGAGAACAAAGTGACTGGGAACAGTCAGCATCGATTCACTTGGAGGTAAATCATCCTTGACCAGCTTTATTGACCTTCGATAATAAAATAAGTGGATTTGTGGATAAGGGAATTGCAGTTGATATCTCTGATCTGAGATTACATCAAGAGGACTTTCCTTTTCACCTGTATACATGGTGGCTAATTCATCAGTGGTAAAAAAGTGGCCCAGACCAGTTGATCATAAGCCAGCAGGTCTATGGGGGCTGGTAGCTATGGGGACTCCCTCAAGGCCATCAGGGAAGGACCCAGCAGCCACAGCCTGTCCCACCACCTTGGTCAAGACCATGACAGCTAGGGACACTGGGGAGGACCTAGCCCTGGACACGGGGCACATCTCTGGAGAAGGGACGATGATGGGTGGGCCCCACTTGGGGACAAAATAAGGCAGGGTTGTGAGAGCAGGAGATTGGCTTTACTGTGGCTTCACTGGGGCAGGTGGGGAGAGGCTCACAATCTGAGCAGGGGCAGTCAGACTCCCTCAGGTCCCTGGAAAGTCAAATTCAACTCAAAAGGCTAATGTCTTGCCCTGTTCTACGCCCTTCAGATAACACTGCAGCCTGTTACAACATTTTCCTCCAGTTCTTCTCAAGGGGATCACAGTGCCCACAAGAACTCAACCCTAATGGGAATGCTGTGTGGAGGCTTCCCCTTCTGCCAGGACTGACCGATTCTTTCTCAATGAACCTTCTCCTTCTCAAAAAAACAAGCAATGCACATACAAATGTCCCAGCTGTCAGAAACACAGAGTATGCAAGAGAGATAAAAGAAAGCAGAGGTGAAAAGTCACAGACTAAACAGAATAGAGAAATCTGTGTAGTGATTGTTCGCATCTAGGTGGTGAAATAGCAGCACTGGTACTGGGGTGGTAGTAGATGCTCAATTTGAACCAGCCTCTTACTAGAGACACATGCAGTGCCTGCTGGGCTTTTAACCGGCTTTGTAAGCAACAAGGGCTGAACAACTACACATTTTTACATTTTTGTCAAAACGCCATAAAATAACCTTTCTGATTTTGACAAAATATAAATTAATGCTCACACCTAACCTCAACTGGTGAGAACACTGCAGGGAGGCTGAGGCCTCTTTACTTGTCAGCCAGCTACATCACCTTCGGAGACAAGAAAGGAGTAGGAGCTTAAAGGACTTTGGAACATTAAAAAGAAGTGGCTTATTTACTCACTAACCAGAAACTGGTGCATGGGAGCTACTCAGTGAGCATTCAGACTGCCAGCAGGATGGATATTACATGCAGAAACAACATTACATAATGTTAAGGGTGCAAAGTCAAACACCTAAGATTGAGAACATGCATTGGAGTTAGTATGATTGCCTTGGAGAAAGGCAGCCCTGGTGTAATCCTGGAAACACATAAAGGAATTACCATTAGGAAAACAAAACCCCAACCCCACACTATTTTTCAATAGCTTATCATTTTTGGTATCTGGGGTATGTGAGGTGAAAAGTACTGTTTTCTAGGTGGAAGCATAAATTAATGTTGAAGAAGAATATGAATGGGTAGGTATGTGGGAGGTTGCACTTAAAATTTTTTATTGCTTAAAAAAATTAGGGTGATTTCAAATGGTTCTCTGCTATGCAAATAGACAGTATTTTTCATGCAATTTAAAAGAAAGAAACAGAAAACATATATCTATTACATCCATATTGTGTTCACCTGTAACAGAGATATAGAATGCCCACAGCAGTCTGACATCCATCTTAAGCACTTCCTAAACTATTGCCCATTTCTTCTTTATCTAATAGAGTTGTAGAAGAATTTCTGTTGAAAGCTACTTGCTTAAACTAAAGAAGAAATACTCACTTTTTAGAAATCCATTAAAGCAATTGTGAGATCGGAGTTTTTATTTGATTCTAGAGAGCTGTTTGGATAGATTTTAATTTGCTTTTCTTTCCCAGTGATTTTATAGGTAGTGTTCTTTCATAGTCAACATGTGGAAAACAACTCTCCAGTTGAAAGCAAGAGGGGCAGAGAGAGAAAGTTCTGTCTGAACAGTTAAACTATGAAAAAACACTACAGAAAAGTCCATACCAAACAATATGCAGTGGGGTATACCTGTACAAATATATGTCTATATTTAACACACTCACCTAGACCTCTCAGTGGAAAGTACCTACCTCAGGTAGGTATTTTTTCAGAAACAGACCTGAAGCACAGAGTTAAGATCCAAATTTTGTCAGAGCTTCTGGGTGTTCTGAATAGGAATTTTAGTCTGTGATCTTTGCAAGATCCTCACTCAGAAGCTGTGCTCTGGTTGCTATCTCTCAGCCTTGAGGCTGCAGGAGATGTTGATGCTTTCTCTTCATTCTGTGTCAGTGGGAAATTTGACATTCAAGATTGTTCGTGCCCATATTTCCCTTCTTATCTCACTGCAAAGGGGTAAGGTACATAGAATTTCAGGTCATCTTTTTTGGTCCTTCTGAACATTCCCGGGGCATTGCTGGAGAGACTTCTCCAGGTCTTCTTTAGCTGTCAGGTAAAATCACCCTCTGCTAAATGGCAGACAGCAAACTGGTGCTGCATCTTTACTTATCCAAGTGAATGTCCTTATCAGCATCTTTTTAAAACTGCAGCAATACTGGAAAGATCCAGTTTGTCCTTGGTCCTGTATCTGAAGAAAGATTTTCCCTGTGGCTTAAAAGGCTAAGGATAGAAATGAGCATAGGCACACTCTTTATCAGCAAGTAATGATGAGCTACCTAACAGAACATGCTCGCTTTTCAACACATTACATTAAGACTCCACGATCTGTTTGTTATATTCACACTTAATGTAATCTCAGTGTCAGGATAGGGAAGACTTCAAGTGACAGAAAATTAGAGGAGGCAGATGACTGCAGGGAGGAAGGCAAAGACAGAAGGGAGATATGAGACAGGGTGTTAGATAGGAAAGCATAACACAAGGCTGTGTCAAATTAAAAAGGTATAGCTTATTTTGAGGTTTTACTCAGAAGCATCTTTACAATAGTGGAAAGAGAATGTTCCCTTGGGAAGAGCACGTAAATATTCTGGCCTACGCAGTAACACACCAGTATAACTCAATGCCTTAAGCTAGCTTGTCTCTGACTAGCTCAAAATTGTAAGCAAAACCAATACGTGGCTTCTTCCATGCATCCAGGTAAATATGCTTCCGATTACATTTTTGTTATGGAGACCTCATACTTGACACCTTTCCAACAAGAAGGTCTTGTAGTCAGGGTACCTCAGATTCCCAAAGAAACGGGTCCAACCCTCCTCCTTAGCCTTCTAGCTGCTGGGGTACATTCCCTTGCAGACCCATGCCTTCTAACAGGGTAGTAAGCTTTTTTTCTTCCTTCCTCACTTGATAGTTGAGAATTGGTTGAAGCACTGGATGATGGAAAGCAGGTTTAGTGCAAAAAGTTTTATGCAAAAGCATATCTTGAATATACTAGCATCCAGGTTTATGTGCCACTTTTTTCTGTGTCCTGATACTGACAGTTAACAGTATGCAAGACACCACTCACACAGAATTAAAAAACAAACAAAAAATGTTATTCATTATACCAATGATCTCAGAAGGGCAAAAGAAGGGGAACAGGTGAGAAAAATGGACTTCTGACAGGAACTGGCTTTCAGGAATGACTTGGCACTCTTCTGAAATATTTTATTAAAAAAATATTCTTCCAGTTACTGTGGTAGAACTGTACAAGTCAGCACTGCAGGAAGTGATTTTCTTCTCATTTTTCTTCTAAGAGAAATAAATTGTAGAAAAGGAGGCAATATATCCTTGCACACCTTAACTCCCTTAAATCTCCAAGCAATCACTGTTACAAACCCACTAGATATATTGTTTTAAGTGAATCACCGGTGCATTAAAATATTAAATAACATTATTATGAAATTTTGGAATGGGTCAAAAACTTTTACATGACAGCCAGACAGCTCTTCCTCAAAAACTGAATGAGAAATATTGCAGAATTCCAGACTCTTTGGAATAGAAAACAAAGAACTAGCTCAGAATTGCCAGGAAATAATGAGGCAAGAAAGATTTTAAAGAGAAACTTCTGGCTTCTGAAAAATCATTTGAGGAAAAAAAAAAAGAGATTATAAAGCTTGGATCACTTTTTTTTTTTTTGGAGGACTAATGGTCAGTAAGGTAGCTACCATAAAAGACTGTAAAAGCTGAGATAGGGACGGATTGTACCAAAATAAAGAAAATCTTTCTGAAAGACTTTAGTATTTCTACTGCGTATAATCTTAAAAAATCCAATGGATTAGATGGATATGACTGGTACAAATAAAGTCTAGTAAATAACACTCAAATATCTTGAGGATTTTTTTCTTAAACTATGGTACATGGAACAGCTTAACTCTTTCAGGCTGTGAATCAAATCCACCACATCATCACTGCAGGAGTCAAGCCTTTCTTTCGTAGCAAGCCAGAAGTGATTCAGTATGAGAGCAAAATTCTGGAGTAGTCTATAAAGAGGTGGTGTTCAACCTATATATGTAAGTGTGTACATCTATAGCCATCTAACTTAAACTGCTGAAAAAGATGTTTTTTTCATTTAGTTTTTAAATGTGCTATTTTTATTTTATTTTCCATTCCAGTCAGATTAGGGCAGGAGAAAATTCCATTCAGTATAGCAAATGCAAACCTTTGGCTTCTAATAAAGCAGACTGGTTTAAATTCACAGCTTTTGTTTAAGTAGGTCTTCGAAAGTATTCAGTCAGTAAACCATCAGCTCTGTAAAAACCATTTGGGAAAACAAGTACAGGGACCTTTTATCCCATTAGATGGCTCTGTCTCAGACAAGGCAGCTCATCTATCCACACCATGCATAACTTCCCACTGCATGCATTCATGCTGCAGATTCAAAACAGGCTGAACAAGAAGAAAGTCTCTGCTCATCCTTGTAAGTGCAGAGAAGGCAGCAAGCCATGAGTCATGGCCCCAGAAAAGAGCAGCTCACCTTGCTCTGAGTTGCCTCTGCTTCCAGTTCCAGGGAGCAGAGGCTGCCATCTCTGTTTCTGTTGGTTCCTGGCTCTCATCTCTGCATATTCCCCATCACCTACACCATGCATTCATTACACTTTGAATTTTTAGTGCTCTTGGGCAGGTTCAGTGCCCATTTCTCTCTCTCCCCTTTCCACACAGGAATTTTACCATCACAGAATCACAGAATTACAGACTATTAGGAGCTGGAAGGGACCTCAAAAGATCATCTAGTCCAACCCCACTGACACAGCAGGATTCCCTAGACCAGCTCAGACAGAAGCGTGTCCAGACGGGTTTTAAATACCTCCATAGAAGGAGACTCCACAACCTCTCTGGGCAGTCTGTGCCAGTGCTCTGGCACCCACACTGGGAAAAAATTCCTACGTGTATTCACACGGAATCGCCTATGCTTCAGCTTACAGCCATTGCCTCTTGTCCTGTCACTGGGCTTCACTGAGAAGAGCCTGACCCCATCCTCCTGACACACACCCTTCACCATCCAACAGTTCTTCACATTGTAACTCATGGGATCATGTTTGGCTCCAGATTGTCAAGATAATAGACTGTTTGTGGACACTTCCATTTATGTCCTGGGTTTGGCTAGGATAGGATTAATTTTCACAAGAAGCTGGGAGGGGCCAGGATAACCAATCAAACCAGCCAATAGGATGTTCAATACCACATTGACCTCATGCAGGCTACATAAGGGGGAAGGCTGTCTGGGACAAGCAACAGGATTTTGAGCATGGCTGTCTGGCAGGGCCAAGCATCCAGTGCAGTGAACATTGTGTTTTATATCACTTGCTTTATATATTAATTAATATTACTATAACTATTGTTGCTCTTTCTCTTTGTCTAGTTCCATTAAACTCCTCTTACATCGAGAGTTTTGCCTTTTTCTCCCAATTCCCCTTCCCATCCCACCAGGTGTGTAGTGGGGAGGGCAGTGAGTGAGCAGCTATGGGATGTTTAGTTGCCAGCTGGGGTTAAAACACGACACTTTAATATCTTCCCCTCTCCTTTTTTAATTTTTTTCTGGGCAAATTAACTTAATCTACACAGGTAATAGGATCATAGGATTGTCAGAGTTGGAAGGGACCTCAAAGATCATCCAGTTCCAACCCCCCTGCCTGGCAGGGACACCATACACTAGGTCAGGTTACCCAGGGCCCCATCAAGCCTTGTCTTAAAAGCTTCCAGGGATGAGGCTTCCACAACCTCTCTGGGCAACCTGTTCCCCTGCCTAACCACCCTCACAGTGAAGAACTTCTTCCTAATATCCAGCCTAAATCTACCCTCCTCTAGCTTACACCCATTTCCCCTGGTTCTCTCACTGTCTGACCTCCTAAAAAGGCCCTCCCCAACTGTCTTGTAGGCCCCCTTCAGATACTGGAAGGCCACAAGAAGGTCCCCTCGGAGCCTTCTCCTCAGCAGACTGAACAATCCCAACTCTTCCAGTCTGTCCTCGTGCCATAAGTTGTCATCTGACATCTCAGTTAAGCTACACATGATCTGCAAGGTACTTGTCTCATGTAATGTTAAGTACGTACAGAGAAAAATAATAACAACCTTGTTTCCTAGACACACAAGGTACAGCTAAGTAGCAGCAGTTCTTAGGAAATGACAATATAGTTAGGACAGCTTTTTCCACATAACTGTATGTGAAAAGCCCTCTAGATTCTTTCACGTCTACTAAAATGGTTTTTCACCATATTCTAGAACTGGGTCGCAGTTCGCTGTTAATTTTATCCATGATATTTTTTATTTTGATCCTTTCTTATTACTCATGACAATGCTAAAAGTAGATGTATTACACTAAACCTCTCATTTCATCACAAATCACATATGGCAGACAGAATCACAGCAAATGATACACTAGTAGTAAAGTGTTTTCACCTTTCCTAAGCGTGCTTGAGAGGATATTAGAGTAGACAGTGTCTATTTAGGGATTTGTGGACTTTTTGTACCTCTAACTGTATTTGTGAAAAAAAACCAAACAAAACAACAAACCACAAAACACAGATGGCCCCATTCCATCTTGCACAGGCAGCCTAATGCATCTTGATAACACACTCATGTGTCATCTGGTGTTACAAATTCCTTAAATCTGACAATTTTGCTATGTTATTCTTTGCCTTTCTGCCCTTGGATACAAATTCACCATAGCTTGAGAGCAAATGAATGAGTTCACTTCTTCCCCAATCAATATCTCTAAGTGTAGAGGCCTCACCCCTAACCACCTTCCTCGATTAACTCAGATATCAGCTAGATTTCTACACTATGTTTCTCTAGAAGTTTACAAAAAGGAAGCCAAAATGTGTTTTTTAACGTTATCTACACATCTTTATCACTTCTTTCTGTCTCTTCATTGTACATTGAGCAGTGTAGGCTGATACTAAAAATTCAGTTTTGTGCAACATGTGTCCCAAAAAGATACAAAAGGCCAACACAAAACAGAGATCACAACCCATTATTACATATAGTTCTTCCACAGGACCTTCATGCTTAGCCTATTAGAAAGGCTGACAATGTTCACTTGAGCAGCTGTTCAACACTCTTTTACTCTTCTGTATGACATATGTTGAACAATGCTCTCTACAACTGCATTTTCATCAATCTGGTGTGCCTAATGACATCCTCCCCCTTCACACAGCCCCCTTCAACTTCATCCAAGGCTCTTTTAATTTTCATCTTTCATGGTACAACTGCAATATAGTAAAGAACCATAGCAGTAGGTGTCTGAGCCAAGTCTTTTGCAGTCTATTGAGTTTTTCCATTGACTAGACTTTGGACTGTATGCTTCAATTCTCTGTACTTTACACTTAAGAAGTTAATTAAATAATCCTAAACACAAAAGCCGTATCCAGGCAACATATGAATTGACATTAGTTAGTACATCCCACACATTACTTGTAAAATGTGCTCTTTATTTGTCTACTACAGGGCAATTAGTTAGCCTGTCTGAGAATGCCAGATGATAGTTTAGTAATCTGAGACTGAGAGCATGAGAAAGGAAATTGGTGGCTAACCAAATAACCGTTGTCATGCTTTTTAATACACTATGATAAAGCTGTATTTAGGTCTCGCTACAGAAATTGTCTTTTTGAGCTTTACAACACGTGATACCGGAAATTAAAACAAGAGACAATAAGAATAAGGCCTGAAATAACCATTTCAGTTTACTCTTAAAAGTGAGAGTTAGAGCTAATGTTACCTGATGGTATGTTCTACATAGAAAGTCAACACAAAAGAAAAGAATTTAACCTTATAGGACATCTGTCTTCCTGCTTCTTTAGGGTTTCTAACACTCATCATTCTGGTATGTGACTTCAGCTGGAACAAAAAGCATTCCATGTTTTGAAGATCATAAAAGCCTTGATGGACTACACACAAGTAATACCAGGTTCTTATTAAAAACAGTTGGTTTTTTTTGTTGTTATAAAAAAAAAGAAAAGAGAAAGAAGAAAAACTGCAACAATGCCTTACTATCACCTTCTATCCTTCCCCATGAGAAGGCTTCTTTCTATACGATTTCCTGCAAAACAAAGTATGAGATATTTCTTGCTCTTAATGTCATTGAACAATGATAGAATGGTGACAATGAAAACAGTAAGGCATCCAGTTTGAAGTGCAAGCATGGAAACTTTTATGCCATATCAGAATAAAACTAATTAATGTCTTAAGCACTATGGCTCCAGACTGAATAAGAGCAACATATAAGGACAATCTAAAGCACTAAAAAATCATCTCCCAGAGAAGTTGAACAAGTCAGAAGATGCAGAGGAGTAGCTGTAAAGTGGACAACAGCCAGCAAAGAGATGGAAGATAAGAAATGGTATTTCAGCAAATAGGAGCCAGCAAAACCAGGAAAGTGTTGTTTTAAAAATGCTTCCTGTTTGTATAAAAGAAAAAGATGAAATAGTTTCCCATTGTTTCTGCTGTATGTAAAAGTTGCACACAATACTAAGATTTTTTGCACCTTCACATATATATTTAATATTTAACATATCTGTAAGAGTACAGAACCATCTTAACTTTTTTAACTCTGTATTTCATATTTATTCACAACACTTCGATCTCTGTTACACAACAGATTAGTTAATAATAGCTTCTAGGAATAAAATAAATCTTGTGTATTAAACTTCTCAGCTGATATCCAACAAAGACTGAGATCAGCCTCTTAAGTACAGGGTTAATTGCAGATGCCATACAAATGGAACATTGAAATTTTGCTACTCAGAAGGATCTGAAACTCATAACAATATCTACCAGTACTTAAAAAGAAAATTAAATCATTATTCTTATGCTTGCTCACTTATTGCAGTGAACCCATTTTAGCATACAATTTGAGGGCAAAGAAACTACATTTTAAGTAATAAATGTGATAAATAATCCATAACTTAGCTGCTAAAGTAGTAAAGCCACTAGAATATTTGAAATCTATGAATATGAGAAAAACACAGCAGAAACTTAAAGGCTGATGACCTGTTCACTACAAGTCAACCAGAACCTCCTCTAAATAAATTATTTCAGTTGCCAGATTTTTTTTTTTTTTCTCTTTACTCTCAATTGGTGGAAAAGACAGATGAAGACTCACTGTTGGAAGGTTTTAGCTGACACTATTCCATGAGTTGACCGATGAAGCCTGTCAAGTAATCCAACCCACCTATAGTTGCAGCTTACACATGCCAACAGGAACACAATTATTCTGTTTTGTGGGATCCCTCAGCAGCAATGTTTTTGCAGGCCCATAAGAGTCCTAAAATACATCTGCAGCAAACAACTGACTCCAGACCAGAAAGTTGTACTGTCAACCTATGGCAGTGCTGAACCCAATTAAACACACTGTGCTGAGATGATTACAAAACCATACTACATGGTTTTTTGGGGGGGAAAAAACCCCCAAAACCAACCAACCAACCAACAACCCAACAAAACAACAACAAAAGTATTTTGCTTATATAGGGTCACCTCAAAGCATAAGGAAAAAAAAGAAATATCTCTCTTCTTAGCTAAGCAAATATGTTCCTGTTTGCTTTATCTGGCTTAGCGAATAGTCTGCAAGCAAGACTGATTCTTTTGTTTAGGTAAATAAAGATTTAAGTCATGACTAGTACACATCCAGGGTGGTCCTGCTGCAGACCTCTGGCTGAATGAGGCAAGTGCCTGCCAGCTTCAACATTAGATCATAGAATCATAGAATTATCAGGGTTGGAAGGGACCTCAGAGGTCATCTAGTCCAACCCCCCTACAGTGAGTAGGCACATCTCTAACTCAATCAGATTGCCGAGCACCCTGTCCAGCCTCATCTTGAACACCTCCAGGGACAGGGCCTCAACCACCTCCCCGGGAATCCTGTTCCAATGTTCCACTACCCTCATGGTAAGGAACTTTTTCCTAATATCCAATCTAAACCTGCTCTTCCCTAATTTAAATCCATTACCCCTTGTCCTGTCACTACAGGTCTTTGTAAACAGGCCTTCCCCAGCCTTTCTACCCTTCAGGTAGTTAAAGGTGACTATTAGGTCCCCCCCGAAGCCTTCTCTTC